>VZTR01033786.1:239784-283782 GCA_013400775.1 Chaetops frenatus | reverse complement strand
TCTAAAATCTATTCCCTGCAAAGGTTTCATTTTTTTTTTTCTGGACTAAAGTACAGCTTCCCATTTCCAATTCATATATTCCAAACTTCATGCTCAGCAAATTCTGTATTCTGTTTGCCAAGTTCTTGTAATCATCACGTTTTGGAATGTGCTTTTCTGTTTATTAATGGTCTTTAAAAAACAATCCTTGGCCTCAGCACCTTTCCACTGAAACCATTGACAAATTTGCTCTGATTTCAGTAAGGTATCTGCCTTATTATTTTTATGCTGTATATGTATTTTCTAGAACTGCTGAATTATAAAATGTCTGGTGTGGAAAATTATATTTATGTTCAATAAATTAGTTCCATATTACTCTAAGCTGCCTTTATGCATTGTCATTTTTATTGCATCTGCCAGTTTTATAGCACTTTAGTTACCATTTTGCCATGTGAGAGCAAGTCCTGAGAAATAATTGATTCAGAAATAAGGCAGAACTTGTACCAGAGCTCAAAGTATGTACGGCACACAACCTCGACACCCCAAAATGTTATATTAAGAAAGTACAGGGTTCTTTGCAGTAGTTCTTGTTAGCAAGACTTTTCTTTACATTGACAGGCAAATTTTAAGCAGCAAACATTTGTGGGATTTTGTCAGTTCAGGGATGGGAAAAAAGTGTTACGTATGGCAAATTCCTCATTTCAAATCATGCAAATAATTGGCTCCATGGGGTGCTTATTCTAGAGAGAATTTTCACAACCTTCAAGAAGGCACTTATAGATTTAAATTGTGAGGTAAAACAGTGAGAAGGAGCAAGAAAGTAAGCCCTATAGAAAACTGGAGAAATGTTAGGCCTATGTGTTTTGAAGTAGAAACCTTTGAAATTGCAATCAAACTGAAGAAAACATTCAGAGGGTTTTTTCTCATGACTTCTGTAATACATGATGCTCCTGTAGGCAAAAATCTTTTTAGAGCTGCTGTACTGCAAGCCTCCCCAGGTTACTGCTGTCTCACTGAGGTGGCTCATAAAATAAAGTTAGCTGAGCAATTATTAAATAAATCCACAATTTCACATGGAATGTGCTGGGACATATTCACTTGCTGCTTTGTGTCACTGGAATGACGCAGAGCAGTCCAATGAGCAGCTGAATGTAGCAGAATCTGAGCTTCTAACCTGAATTAAAGAACATTTCTTTGACAGTTTAAATCCACGTTGGCTATTTATGCCAAAGCTTGCTTCTAAAAAAGATGTGCTGTATTGGGGTTCAGTCATATCTTGAGAATATCATTCCCCATGGAGAAAGACTCTCTATTTTGCTGAGTTTTCTAGAAGTTTTCACTCTGGTGCCTTCTGTTACAGCATTATACCAGGGTCTGCAAACACAGAGGAGCAGGAATGAAATCCTGCTCCTCTCCAAGATGCAAACCTTTGGTTCTCTGGTCATTATTAACTAGAAGCAAGAAGGAGAGTAGTTGCAGGACAGGGAGAGCAAAATCTAGTTTTCACACCTGAAACTAGAAAATCTCTTATTTAAAAAAGGGAGCATGCAAAAAGCTGAGATTCCTGTGCTTGGAAAAAAGCATTGAAAGAACAAAGTGCCTCAGTGTATCCTCAGATATTGCAAAGAGGAGACCCCATGTTGGAAGGAGACTGCACTCTTCCCCCTTAGGCCACCTCTCCTTTCAAGAAGACCTGAGCAGAAGTTCCCTGAGTGTTGCTGGACTTGTGTAATAGTGTCAGCATTTATCCTTTCCATTTTATCCTTCAAAAGGAAACCAAGACATAAGTGTGCATTGATTCTTTGGGGAACTGATGTTCTCAAAAGAATAACGTTGACAGAGGGCATCCTGGAGTGAAGGCACAGACAGCTGACCTACCTTCTTGCCATGGTCTTCAATTTTAATTTAGCTAAACATCAACATTTGGCCAAGCTCCCAAAGTCCTTTAGGAAGAGTTTTTTCCAAAGGGAAGATGGCCTCCTAATTGTGTTCTGAGGACCAATGGATCAAAACATTAGGTTATCTTGTCTGATTCAGAGTTTGGCTTCTTTTCACACAAATTAGGCAAATTCCTACCTAATGTATGTAAAATTTTTAATATAGACAAAACAAGCTGACGTTTTAAAGTCATAAATTATAAAGATTTTTCTGTTGTTTTATTTCACTCCATATTAATAATGATCTGGTTTTGGTTTGCTTTTGTTGTTTTTTTTTTGCTCTAGGACCATGAACATGTATGAGTTCAAAAACACCTTTTTCTTCCCCTAGTGCAGACATGGCACAAACGAGAAATGTTCCATTTTGATAAATCCCTTTCCCTAGAGAAAATGCTTGAATATTGTGATCATAACTCTGTCCCATTTGTAATACTACCTTCCTAAACTCTGATCAGATTCTAGCAATCTGTGGTCAGATGGGCTTAATTGATCTACAAGAGTCACTAATTGATTTAACCCGTTTGTAAGAATACTTCACCATGTGTTTTTTCAAGTCAATAGGAAATCATCAATAGTCACTGTATAGCTCAGACACTGTTCCCCACACTGTTCAATGTGTATATTTAAACTACAACCACACCATGAGGTGACAAAGTATTGGAAACTCTGGGAAGGTAAAGTGAGGCAAGGTCAAGAAGGCACCAAGATAAAGTTGAGACAAAGCACTGTCCTCTCAAATTCACTCACAGATTTCTTATTTAGCCACTCCTTGCATTTCACACTCAAGGATGTAAGAGATGTGATGATGATAATTCATCACCTGATCCAATGATTGAAAATTCCTCTGCTCCTGCAGGGAGGATTGGACTAAAATGACCTTTTTAGGTCCCTTCCGACTCAAATCATTCTGTGAATCTGTGATTGTATGTTTAGCTATAAAAGACATTACACTCACCCAGTCTCCACCACACAGCCCCTAAATGGACTTTATGAACTGGACTGATCAGACACCTTAGGCAGCCTGTAGTAATTTTTTGGCCTTTTGACTAAGTTACCTTCCAGGGAAACTGCCCAGTAATACATGCAGAATTCTTATTTCACTTGCCCAGTGTTCAGTCTTGTCATTTTCCTACCACACGGGTTCTTTAAGAATACGGCATACTTTAGTGCCCAAATTATTTTCACTTTGCTAGAGACCTTTGACATATATGAGAGGAAACCAAAGGCCAGTACAAGTTATCTTCCCAATACAGGTAAAGCCAAAAAGGTACTTATCTTACCTAAGATACATCTACAAAGGCATGTTCTGAAGAATGCTAATAATTTACCACTACTGCAAACTTAACAAAACAAGCAGATCAAGCCTGGTGAATGTCAGCATCTTTAAGATTAATAAAAATGTTCACATCAATCAGTGGTATTTATTTTCTCCTTCCACAAAGAGAAAAGATGAAAGAGAGAAAATGAATATACAGTGAAGCCTAGATTTAAATGAAGGAGAGCTAAAGGATTGTTCTTTAAAGTGACCCACAAATTCTTAGAGAGCATTCCACTTTGCATGTAGAGGAATTTCAAAGCAAAACACAATAAATCTTTTTTTTATCATTTTCAGAAGTATAAAACATAGTATCTGACCACACTCACAAGAGTTACATTCTTTTATGTTTCCATTATTGTGCATTATTCCTCTAAGAATCAATTTTAGCAGCACTGATGGTTTAAATTCAGCATAAAAATAAAATTCAGCAAATGTCATGGCAGCGTACCAATCATTTAATGNTTGTATGTGCATTTTTTTCATTTTTCTGGTATTACTCACTGTTGTCATAATTAAGCAGTTTCTTACTATGAAGACTTTGCACTTAATGTACAGTTATGCATGTGGAGCCATGCAGAGGGACAATCTATTTCCCAGCAAGTCTATGAAACTCTCTAGGGTCAGCCTGCAAAGACTCTAATCACAGGAGCAAAACCTTAAATAAGTGTGAGGAGACCACACCAATTAAGGCAGGAAACAGTGTTTAACATTACCCAGGGGCTCAGGAGGAAAAGCAGGGTGACGTGGAAAACAGAAGGAATAGGAATGCACGGGTGGAGTGAGCTGAAGAAGACATTGCTGCCATTGCAGGCTATGAGAAAACTGAAAGAAAGAAAATACTTGGGTCCCATTTCATGACCTTTAATTTCGAGCCCAGTGAAGACTCCTTGCCTGCACTGAAACCTCTCACCACCCTGATGAGAATCAGCCAGCATTGTGCAAGTGACTCTCAGGACAGACTTCCTGAAATCAGTACGGCTTTGATTTTGAGGTGTGCTCACACAGTGTATAGGAACAGCTTCCTACAGGCACATAAACACTGCTGTATAGCTGTAAATATCTGTTAGAGGTATTGCACATTTATCTTCAGCTCACTATAATTAAATATACAGTATCCATACACTGGCAGCTGGCATACAGGGCAAATGATTACACACTGCTCTCATTAGACTAGCCCTTGCCAACATAAGCTGGAGAGCATTATCTTCATTAAAATGTTTGCTCTTGAAAATCACACTTTCAACTGTTGCATTCCTTGGAGTGTGTTTGACGTCACGACAATTTAATTTGAATAGTAATTCATTAAAGGTGAAACAGCAGTAAAAAAAACTTTTCATTATTTAGACCTAAAAAACACACAGCCACAATAATTTGTTTCAATATCTATTTGTTTGTTTTAAGGCTTTAAGACAAAAGTTTCACATAAAATCTGATTGCTTCATCAAAGTAGCATGATTTTGAGCTATCTGCCATCCTACACATTCTTGAGATTACGGAATAATGAATAGTATCACCACAGACTAAGGCAAGTATAATCTGTAGAACATTTTTTTTGGGTGAAATGTATTTATGACTCGTTAATGTTTACTGCCATACACTGTATACTTCAAAGAACAGAGCCGGTCCTGGAAAGTTTTACAGCATGAGGTGTGAAATCTGAAATACCACAAGGACAAACAGCTCAGCCTAGACTTGTCTGCATCCACACAACTCACTGTAAACAGAAAGGATTGTCCAAATGAAACTAAGTAATAGCAAAAATACTGTCATGTCTTATCGCTGTTGTTTAAACTACTATGCAGTGAATGCTATCTTTAATAATGTAGTAAGCAGACAGCCCTCTGATTTTGTCATTTAATTCCATCTTGCTTTAGTTGGGGTGTCCTGGACTGTGTATAAACAAACACAGGCTTCTTTTCTAAAATCATAAGGCAAGGGCGGATTAAGCAGAGGCTAGGGAGCAATGCTGTTGAGCTTTTCCTGTGTGCATCAAGACTCTCAGTCATTGCACCAGAGGAGCATGGGTGATATGAAATCTTATCATCACTGGATCAGGGTCACTACACTCCTAATTTGTAGAATCACATTTGGAGCAGGTATAATTCTGGAGTGCTTAAGTTGCTTGTATATAGTGACAGTTTCTGCTTGCACACTGATTTTTCATTATCTCCTTACTTTAAAACTGTATGACAGTTTTGCTGGACTTCCTAACCGCCTGAGCTATAAAATTTAGGTGAGGATTTATCTTCTTCAGCTTCAGCATTTTTCACTAATAACATTGATGCCTAGCAATCTCTTCTAGCCAGTGCAATGAAAACTGTCTGGATGTACAGCATACAAAGTATTCTTGTACAGAAACATCCTCCCAGTGCTCATCAGGCCAAAAGCTATTTCCTTTCTGTTTACTCACATCCATGGTAATGAATGAACACTTCAATGAAAGGAAAGCCTTCATCTTAAAGGGCAGCCTGTCATTAAATCTTATTTTATGCTGGCTTTTTTTCTCTCAGTCTTCTATCCTTACTCTAAGATATGATTCTCTAAGCATACAAAATTTCAGGAATACCTGCAAGTATGCTCTAAAGAAATGTTATTGTCTAAAACACTTTGGTAATGTTGTTATATGTGTGAACTGAAAACTAAACCAAGTGCAATATAGCCTATGCTGCTCCTACTGCTAATAAGAAAGTGTGAATATATACATAATACTCTAAATTTATAGTGTCTGAGACTGAAAATGCAAAATAATTAGGCCAAAACAATTTGTTTTAAAAAGAGGCTCCAATTTCCTGTTGTTCCAAACAGAGTATGTTTTTCCAAAATAAAATCTTACTTTAGTGTTCTGCTTCTGTCATGTTTCTCCTTTTTTTAGGATGATTGTTGAAATAAAAACAGCATCCTGATTTCTTCTGCATCTGAAAGGTATATGAAAAAATGGTACCCATAGTGGAATTTCTCAGCTTCTCTAGTTAAAGTCAGATGCTTAAGGCTGTTTAATACAATTAGAGCCAGATGCTCTCAATCACGTACAAAATTCCTTTGATATCCATGAAGACTAAAAAAGAAACTTGTTTTCTTTTTATAAGGAGTTTCAAAAGGTTCACTTTTTAAGGCTGACTTCTAAGTTTCTAAGGGGTCTCACAAATAAAAATACATTTTTCTTCAGGGACTTCAGGGTCCATTAACATTTAGCATGTCTCCCTTCTTTTTTTTTTTTTTTTTTTTTGGAAACAATGTAGAGCACAAATTAGCAAGGACAAGTAAACAGGACTTTTCAAATTCTTTATGAAGTCACAGGGAAAGCACCAATACGTCAATGTCTTGTGACACCCTCATGGAATCTATAGTTTCAGATAGAAAAGGCCACTGATGTAGGATGGTGTTATTTTAGTTGTTATAAAGAGGATTTTGTCTTACTTAAGAAAAATCTCCTCCAATTAAAACTACCAAGATAAAAATAGAAGTGGAAACCACAGTTTCCAGGATCTTTGCTTTAACTTTCATGAGTCCACTATAATATGAACTCAGCACAATCACATCAGTGCAACTCTGTGTGTGAGAAGGCTCAGGTCTAATATGCCTGCTGGGAAATAAGGGAGAAATAATTAACAGAAAAACAATTAGCAGAAAATAATTCATAAAGATGTATAAATCACCATCAGCTAATTAGGGGGTCAGCTCTGAAAAACATATAGATTTTAATCAGGTATCATTTCCCCAGAAGTTTACTTTGCTCCAGTGTCCAAGACCACCTCTCCCAGACAACAAAACCAGATTATGTTTCACAGCCGTTTTGTTGAAAATTTGGCCTAATTTGATGTATAGTGAGGGCAACTTTATCTAACCTGAGAAACTGGCAGTGCAGTGTCTGGAGTTCCCCTCTGCTGGCTCCCCAGTGGGGCAACAGGATCCAGCACAGGGGCCAACCAAAGAGCTTGGGACAAAAAGTGTCCCAAAACTACTATGGGGAGACCAGGCAAGCTCATCTGTCAGAGTTCTGTACAGCAGAGATGCATATGAACATGCAAAGCCCTCTATCAAATGCTGGTATGCTTAGAGATGAGCTTGAGCTGCTGTGGCTCACAGCCTGCCCATCTGTGGGAATTCCAGAAAGAATTCCTCTGTAGCTGCTAGCTGGAATCACTTCTCATACTCAATACTAAGGCACTAATCACACTATAGCAGATGTTATAAAACTATTTTAGAATCACAATGGATTTAATTAAAATTATTGTTTATGCTTAATTAGGTTCATGCTGGTCTTGGAGGGTTTTTTGATGGAGTGGATTCTGAAAGATGTCTAACGTGATTATCTCCAAATAACTGCAGCTATTGCTCACCCATACTGAAAACTACAGCAATATTTATTTACTAAATCCAGAAGCCATTAATATCGTAGGGCAATTATAATATTTACTCATTTTAACCTGTAGCTCAGGGATTGAGGAATCTGGGGCCTGGTGGGGGAAGATACATTCAAAATCCCCCAAGTTGTTTTGAAATAGACAGTTTATAAAACACTTGTAATGGAATAAAGTAAGTAACACCAAACTCCTTAGAAGGGTAAAGCATCAGACAAACATATCTATGTCTATCAGCTCCAAACATATCATTATAGAAGAATTACAACTATGTCTTCAATGAGATTTTATAACTAGAACTGATTAAATTCCATAGTCTGATTGCTTTTATGAGCTGGAACTTATAAAGGGCAGGAAAATGTGTTTGAGAAAAAATAAACTCAGAATTTAAAAGAAATTTCACTTAAAAGAGGGGCGTGTTATTGGCTTGTTCTGAGCTTTCTACTTCATTTTCATTTTAGAATTCCATCCTGAATTTTCCTATTTCTAGCAGTTCCGTGGGAAATCCCAAACCAGCCCTGCCACATGGCATCCCTACTAATGTCCTGCCCTGGATGCACATCCACTGCATGAGGTCCCATTGCTTTAGACTGATTTACAGAAGGCATAATGTGACCTGCTGCAGGATCACTGTTTATTTGACTCAAGGCTTCAAACAGATGCCTTCATTCTTTGACAGAAGGGAAAAACAGAGCATGCTGGACACATGTTCCCTGCACAGCACACATATGCCAGCATTACGTGCACTGTCCTTTCTTGGTAAAGTCATAAACTCAGAGAAATATCTCTCCCCACTCTTACAAAATTAAGAAATACTAAAGTGAAGCAGTAGATCAAAAAAGGGAAGTGTTCTTATATTACTTTTGGGAGAGGAGGGAGAAAAATCTTTTACTCTCTCTTGTACACACCGTGTCAAAGAGAAGGAATAAATGATGCCATGAAATTGCCTAAAAACTGCAGCTGCCCATGAAACAACTCAAGATTGGTGAANTTTTTTTTTATCTACTTTTGTGCTCAGCAGAGAAATGACTGGGAAATTCTGTGGTTTAAACATGCAACATCTACAGAGACAGGAAGAAAGGTCTCACAAGAAACAGGAGTGAACTCAGCCCACTTCAACAAGTGGAGAGAATATTTACTCATAAGTTTCAGGAAGTGGTGTTTGCATATCTCCATGTGATAATTCACAGGAAAGCTCAATTGATCATTAAGGTGACTGCTCATCATAGCTTCCAGAAAGATAAAATGTTGCCTGTTACTTTTGCACACCTTTACTCTACTATTGCCACATGGAAAAGGAGTCCAACTGGTCAGTTGCCTTAGATACCAAAGTGCCAAAAGTGATTTTGGACAGAGAATCCATTTTCACAGAGGATGTACTTCTATTAGCACTGAGTTAAACTTCTGAGGGACAGACCTGCAGAGGCAGAGCTGTCTCCAGCATCTCCTCCATACAGTGTCCCATCTGTTGCAAATCCTCCTTACAAACCACAGGCTCTCCTGCATTCAAAGCACAGGGAATCCATCAGCATAAACCCTATCCCATCTTTGGACCCAGACATCCAGCTTTTAAGCTTTATCATCATTACTTTGCTCAAGTCCCATTCAAGGTCTGGCCCATTACACTTATATGCAAAAGCATTTAATAATTTTTTTCCATCAGAACAGTAACATATTTTTTACCTTTAAAATGTAGGTAACAGAATATTTTAGCATTTCAAGAATGAGAACAACACAAATAACTGTGAGAAAGAAATTGAATCATGATCTTGACATAACCTCTGAGCCACCTTAGGCATTCCCTATGTCTGGTTTGGAGTCAGGATGAGTGCTTTATGCAGAAGTTTATCTTGCACTTGAATATGTGTTATTTCATCAGCCTTCTCTTCTATACTCCTTTTTTCTTTCTTTACCAGAATGTGAGTGACTACATACAGTGAAGCAGTGAAGAATCAAAGGCTGCTATCCTGCAGAAGCATTTGTAGCAAACGAGACTAAAATGCATGGAAAGGTCCAGAGGACTTAAAGGATTTCTTGACATGAAGATCTAACAACACACTTCAATTCAAACCTTTCAGAGGAGGAGGCTGACCCTTTCCTGAGAATGGCATTGGAACAATTCACACCTTGAGACCTTTTAAGACACTTAAACAAGAATTGCATATATCAAAGTTCATCTTCCTTGTGGGATCACCTTCCTTGTGGGATCACCTATCAGACACCTTGCACATAACCACTTCTGTTTCAGAAGCAAAGTGCCCATCAGCTCAGTGGTACTAGACCACAAGGTTGAGCTAAAGTCAACATAAATCCTTTTGATTTGAGGGGATTACACATTCTCACAGACCCACAACTCTTAGGGGACTAGTCTCAGGTATTTCTATCAGATGACCATGTAAATACAGCCATAAACCCTAACTACATGAATGTTTGATTAGGTCTCTGGTACTCTTGTAGTTTATATGATGTCATTTTGTTTAGAAATTATGTATAGAAATTGTATGTTTTGTATAGAAATTATCATCTTTAAAATAGCTGATAATAACTGGTAAAAGCAGTTTTAGGATGCTGGAGGTCCAGTTCTAGAAATGTTTTGTTTTTGCAGGTTATTAGCTTCTGTCTCTATTAAATGTTAAGGTCTCTTTAAATCCTCTTCATCACTCCATGGAGTTCTCACAGACTGCATGTCTCTGAGGCTGGATCAACACAGTCAGCTCAGAGAACTTTCCTGTAAAATCTTGACAGAGATGAGAGTAAAAAAATTACATCCTGTACTTTGTGTAAGAACTCTTAAATTCACCAGGCACTGTAGTCAGCAGTGGGCAAGGGTAAGATCTACACTTTCTAAACTTGGAGGAAATGTACGTTTATTCAATGCTCAAATTCACACCTGAACTCTACTGAACATGTCTCCAGTGGACAAATAAAGACTATTTTCTTGTTTGCTTGGTTGTTTGGAGTTTTTTTTGTGTTTTTTTGGTTTTTTTTTTTTTTTTTGTGTGTGTTTTTTTTTTGTTGTTTGTTTTGTTTGTTTGTTTGTTTGTTTTTGAAAGGGTGAGAATATTTCAATGTTCTTTGTTAGACTACAAACAACAATATAAATATTTAAATCTCCAGTAACATTATAGACTTTCAGGTTCCTCCTGGCCTATTGGCTAAATCATGCTTTAAGAGAAGACATACCTGACATAAATTTGGTTAAGTGTGCCTTGCAGAATAAAACTCCACTTTCTGTGTGTAATTTAAATAACATGGGCCCAGACTGCACTCTGGAATTTGTGCTGGGGAACACTGAAAGTGTTCTGATAAAATTCCTAGAAACACTGAGATATAGGAGCTAAGAGGTATTTATGAGTCTTTTGGTTCTACATCACCTGCAAATGCAGAGCTGAGTAACACAGACCCAAACACTGACCTTAATAGGTTAGGAAAGAACCGTCTGATCTAGCCCATCTTCCTGGCAATCACTTCTGCCAGTACCTGTAAAGTCACAAGGAAAGATTAAAGTTGTGATACTGCTGAAGGCCCGTTAAGCACTCCTCAGGTACAGAAATCTGCATCAGAAGCTGTAAGTTCATTATAACAGCAGCAAAGATTATGAATAAGAGTGTGTTTCAGGGGGGTTTTTTGTAACATATTTTGAATCAGAACACTTAAAATTCCCTCTGTTCTCCTAAGTTGCAAAATATTAGATATGTAGGATAACCTTCTGAGTCACACAAAAAGTGGTTCAGCTAAGGAAAGCAATTTTAAAATGAGAGTGAATGGTATCCTGGAATGTAATGATGAGATGTCCTGACTTGGTGACCTTTACTCTCTGTAATGATACAAATGAGTCAATTAATTTGTTTAAAATATTGAAAAACAGTATAAAATTCACTGGGCTTTTCTTACTTTCAGAGGGACTTTCTGTTGCTATGGCTTACAACACTGGAATAGCAGATAACACAAATAAATGCTACATAGGAATATATGAAGTAGATGTTGGCCCTATGAGAAAGCAACAGACAATCATAAAAAAATTCTATCCTTAACTGAGAGGGTTTTGCTCTGTTTCTTGTGGAAACTATTTTGCAGCTGCTGACCATTTGTCTGAATTAACAACAGACCTTTATTTCTTCTTGGTCTGACAGATTGTGTATGCTGGATTGCTCCTTAAGATTTTTTCCTATGCATCGTGGCAGTGCATGTGCATGTTAATTTTTCTGAGGGGGAGGGGAAAAGCCAGTCAGATATCATTTGCTGAATATTGTATTCAAGGAGTCTTGAAGATTTCCAGCATTACATAACAATTATAAACCAGCTCAACTGATTGCAAATTTTATTTTGCATTTAACTGCTCTGTGAACATCCCAAGGAAATAACTGGCAGCCTGCAGAGTGTCAGATTAAATGACTGGTATTTAAGCTTTAAAAATGGTCATTAGACTTTCCTATTAGCCTTTTCTATTAGTTCAGCTGCATCAGGCCTAGCAGCACAGGGAATCCTGGGGTAGGCATGTTGCCATAGTATCATATTTAGCAAGATAACAATCAAATCTGCTGAAAGTAAGAGATTCTACTCATTGACACAGTACCAAGAGTGAAGAATGGAGCAGGGCTCCCAATATTGGTAACTGTGAGTCAGAAGAAATGGACATTTTCATGTGTATGTGGAGCAGATAAAGAATTTGTCACATCACCACCCTGACTCATCACCAGGATATATCAGTGGCAGGCTCCTTATCTGTACTGGTCAGAACAAAAAACTGTATTCAGTATTGAATTTATGTGCTGGAGTAAAACAAGCAGTCCATTTCACACATCTCACAATGACACAGATACTACAGTGCACAAATGCTTCTACCAAAGCTCTAACTTCTGTAAAATAGCACAAAACATTACACACAGCCTACATTACACTCAGATCTACATTGCAGCCTTCACTTGCACAAAATCCTTGTCTCCTTGGTCTTCCTATCCTTCCCATTCTTTTGCATGCAATCACTGGCAGAGCTGTTAGAAAATGTTGTTAGCAAAGAGACTTGTACTTTTCATGTTTTACTGTGCCTTTTTAAATAGCCCAGTCTGGGTCCCAGTCTGTGTCCCACTCCATTTTGCTCAGTACACAAAAAATTGCGAGGCAATGGAGACATGGCTTTAGACTTCTGATGCTAAATGAGGAGTAGGACATTAAACCATCCCTCAAGACAAAACACTTAATTAACTTCTGTTGTCAGAGGATGAATTCTGCTTGTGCCTGTTCAGAGCTAGAAAAAAATGCATCCACTTTTTCTCCAAATGCTTTTGTCTGAGCTAAAACATAGCAACATTTAGTAGGGCCTCACCTGGCCAGAGGATGAGGAACATGGAACAAGTTTACACCTACATGCAGAAGACCTCATGGCTACAGCCTCACCTCTGATTTACGTTTGCTGTCTTCATTTTTCTCTTTTATTGCATTCTCTGCCCTTTTACAGTGGTGTCTACATTCATTTTCTCACACTGATACTTTCCCTTTTTACTACACCATTTTCCCATTTCAAGATACCAGAAGTCCTATTAGTGACAATTTATTTAGTACATCAAAAAATTGTACTGTGCTTTTTGACATAAAACTAAGTGACCCTGTAAAACATCTAAGGGTTCTCACTCCCATGTGGAAGGGGATTAAAGTCAGATGGTTGAAAGATGAATGATGTTCTGTCATCTGTCTCACCCTTTGTTAGAGGAGGGGGGTGCTGCCCTCACAGGGATAGCTGGGCAACTCTTGGAGCAGACCTGGAGATGCTGCAGTGTTTATTGCCAATCTATTAAAGCAAACTACTGTCAAGGTCTGCTTCATGAGTACTTCAGAGAACTCTAAAAAGGGGACCGACCTACAACATACATGCTGGGCAGATGTGGTTGTTGCTTTGTCCATCCCATTTATAAACCCTCATTCTGTGTAAGCTAAAAGCCTCAGTAAAGTATTTTGGAAAAGATGTAGCCCAGCACCAGTCATGCAAGCAGGTTAAAAGCAGCAGAATGACACCTCTCTGTGTGCTTTATGATATTGCACAGGTAGTACCAACTGTGACGTGAGAAGCATGTACACATTGCAGAATGAGGGGATGACAGTATTTCCAGACCATAAATCATGTCTTACATAAAAGCCTGCAAGAACACTATGTCGGTGTGGGAGATCTAATTACACAAACAAACAAATAGAAGGAGACAGGACATAGAGAGCCACATCCTGCCCATATGGGAAAACATGCTGGAACCCAGAAGAGAGGTGTGGTTGCCTCATGCCAACTCCATGAACCATTCTGCTGGGGCAGCAAAACATTTCAAAGCAGGAAATTCAGACCCAGTCTCAGAGGTCTCAGCAGGCAACTGTAAAGCATGCTCCACGGAGCCATTTCCCTCTGCTTCTTTGATGAAAAGTGAGCAGCTTGTGCCCCTGGCTGAGACATATTTCAGGCAGGAGCATATGCATTTGATAAGAACAGCTTTACCATTCAAGTAGGGAAAAAGGGGTTTTTTCCACACCAGGAAAACCAGCACAATGTTTGTTCTGTTCCTTTTGGGATGAACACAGAACTTTTCTAGATCTTTAAGGGAGGAAATGAAAAGATCTTCTCCTCTCCTGAAACAGGTAAATGTTAATAGTTAGGACACTCGTCTGGAATTCTACCTTAGTTGTCATGGCTCCCAGTACATACAGCACTTAAATCCTAGATGAGAGTCAGCATATCAATCAGTCAATTAATCAATATAAGGAAAGCAGGTATACTATGGGGTCTGTTGTGTTATGTACACTCCATGAGAGACATGTCAAAAGATATAACTTGTTCATCAAAGCACAGTGCAGAGGACATGAGAGAAGCAAGATTTTATGCTTAAAGATCCCAAAAAGAGACATATGAACAAGATAAGAAGCATGGCAGAATGGTCTTTTCTAGCTCCATCCCATTATGTTTTGCATCCTTCCCTCAGGACAGTCTGGCACAGTGACCCTGAATGTCTGACAGTGTGTTCTGCAGGAATACAGCTAATTGCTGAGACATGAGTAGCCTCATTTTTGAGGCTGAGTAGGGAACACTTCTGAGTTCATGTGCATTAAGCTGCTGCACGTATTTCTGCAAGACAGGAAGCCAAGGTGGCTGAGCTCGTCACATTCCTGAGCACCAAAGAATTCTGAGCAGAATCCCAATGGGCCTGCCAGGCTATCTCCTTTCAGAGTGAAAGAGTTGTCAAAGCAAACCAGTCCCTGTGTCACCAGTGACTCCAACAACCCATCAGTAAACTAAATGACAAAACCAAGACATGACTTTAAGGCTGCAAACACTGTTTCAGAAGCCTGTGCCAGGGAGCCAGATGTTGCAAGGAAAACATCTGGAATTTTTGATTTCCTTTAAGAATGAGTAGGAGGAGAATTGTGATGTGGTATAAAAAATAGCCTGCTGCATAGTTCTTGGATTAATGACAAAATTATCTCCTTTAAAATACAGGAAAATGTAAGAATTTTAATGCATATAGGATGGCTTATTAGTAAAAAAATATATACATTGTACAGAAATATGGAAAATACTGAAAAGTTCCCAAATATGACATACCTCAAACACAGAACCCAAGAGTTTCAAAAGGGTATTTAAAAAAGAAAACTTTCCTTTCTATGCATAAGCAAAGGACATGCTTTCATAGGGAGAAATGGAGAAAGGGAGGAAGGGAAAATGGGGACAATTCAAACGAAGCAGCCCATTGTAGCTAGAAACAAACTTTAACGTATACATTGGGTCCCTCCTTGATGCTGGTACTGAAGGTGTAAATCAGGACTAGGCCTGGCCAGGGAGCATTTTACTGCTCTAAGATATTTTTTTTAGATCTGCAAAAGGCCCTATTATGTGCACACCAGGACAAAACAAAGACCTCTGAAGAGAAAGGCAGTAAACATTTCTTCTCCACCCTTGCATAAAGCTGGTGCTAATGAAAGCATGTGTACTGTGGAGGAAGGCAGCAAAAAACCAACCCAGAGCTTCCTGTGGTCCTCCCACCACCCTGGGCTCTTCTGAGAGAAGGTGTTGCCCCACTGACAGCTAGAAGTCTTGATTGTCCAATACAAGTACTAGGGATCAGATTTGAAAAAATGCCATGACTTGTGAATTAAGTTAGTGGAAGCTGCACTTTGATCATAGAAACGTGCTGTCAAAAATCAGTTCCTTCAGAATTTCTTTCATGTACCAAAAATCAGTGGATACTTTCAGTTTAATTTTTCTGTACTTTAGCAGAAGTAAACCATCCAGATCCACAAGCCTGTGCTGAAAAAACATTCTCACAGAGCAGTGAGGGAAGCCCAGATGGAAACAAGTAATTCTGCCTTTAAAGGAGGGTTGTAAGGCATGCAGCCACACACAGAACAGCCAGCCGAAAACAAGCCACAGGCTCGCTGCCTGCGCCATGAGCCCATCCTGCTCCAGGAGTGCCCAAGAAGCCCTTCGGGAAAAACAGAGCCTTTAAGCCATTTATTACTCTGCAACAATATTTCTACGTAAGGGAACTGACTCGAGTAACTAAGCAGTCACAGTGGTGGCACGACCTAACTTTTGAATTTTAATAGTATTCTTTCACCGTGGCCTGTTATATCATCCACTTGTTCTGTATGCTAATTTCAAAGAATTACGTGGAATAGAAAATAGTGGCTTCAAGTAACCTTTTCCACTGTGAGAAAAATGCCTTCCTTCAAGAAATTAACTGTAGCATATCTTGTGTTTCTAAATAGTTTCTACTTCTTCCACCTACTTGATGCAGTTTATTTTCAGTGAAACATGTTTTACCCACCACACTGAAACCCAAATCATCTTTTTAATAAGAATCACATTTCTTTAGCAATGAGTATCTAGCATATTTTTCTAGTATGCTGGGAGCAGCTCTCCTTGCTCTGGCCAAATTCCTTTTTTCTCTACAAACCTTTTTCTCAGAAATTTAACCAAATATATTTTCTCCTTTAAATGTGCTGTCCAGTTTTTGGTTGCAGTATCTGCCCCAGGCACTGCCCCATCTAGCATGTATCTGAGGAGAACTTGTTCCCTTTCAAGACTTTGAAACACATCTTTGTATCTAAAGATGCAGACAAGAATCCAGACAGAATTAATATGTCCTACATCCAAAGAAAGATAACAGTGATGAAATTTTTTAGTAACACAAAGTCAGGGACAAGCACAAAACAGAAGAGGATGAACTAATAACTTTGTAGTTTTGAGAACTACACTAATAAAACAGGACACATATAAATGTCACTAGATGCAAGGCCATGGATTTAAGAGCAAGTAACAGAAACACACAGTGTAATTGAAAGATTACCTACTGAATATACTAAAAGAGGTGGAGAACCTGAGAATACTCACTAAACACAAGGTTTCTCAAGAACTGTCATTGTCTGGGCTGTGAAGAAAATTATGAATCCTATTATGTATGCCAACAGTCAGAAAAATGCTCATGTCTGTGTATAGATGGTCCCCTGGCATGTTATACACAGGTCAGATTTGTTCCTGGGAAGGGCAAGTTGGTAAGAACTGTCTGCACAGACAGACAGAAGACTAGAAAGTACATCTGCCAAGAGGCCCTGAAAGGCTTGGCTTGCTTGGTCCAGTGAAGAAAGGCTGAGAACAATGGTGGCTGGTCTCTATAAATATAGCAAATGGAAGAGACAAATTGTTATGCAATTTAGAACAGTGTTGTTGTAAAAGCAAATGGATAAGCAGTATCTGATAACAAATTCAAGCAAAAAAAAAAAGGTTTTGTTTCCAGCCACAGGGAACCTGAGCTTCCTAAATAGTCTCCCAAAAAAGGTATCAGATGCAAAACATCCTAAAAATCTTGAAATCAAATTTGAATTGTTCATGGAAAGATTCACAAGACACCATTTGTGACTTTTTGCAGCTGCAGAAGAACAACTCACTACATGGACCTTTAGAGTTTCTTTTATTATGTATTTCAGTAACTGAAAAACGAATATGATGCAGATTCTTACTTTTTATCGGTGTAATTCTTTTTATTCCACTAAATCTGAGCCTTTCTATGACCATTGAGATTTTAGCCTTTTTTGTCAATTGTCTCCATCTCTATTTTAATAACAAATATACTTGTAGAAGAAATCATTCTTAGTTAAAATCCTTCTGTAGATCCTGCCTGTTACATTATAGTGTGGATAAAATTCTTTTAGTAGCTTAAAGCAGAGCAAGATTTAGCAGACCATTTCAAATACTGTTTTATTACATCCAGAAAGATGGGGTTGGTTGATGTGTAAATGTAAAGCAGCCACATCCTACCTGAAGAAAAGGAAAATAAAAAGTTATTCTACATTTAGTTGCTTACACAGTGCAGACAGGACCTAGCTGTCTCCTCAGATAGTGTCTGTGCTCAAAGAGTAGAAATCTAGACGACAAAGTCCTAACGAGTAAAATTCAATGTCAGAAAAAATGTATTTTTGAAGCAGCCCCTGTCCTGGCCTCACTAGAACACAGACACTGGCAGCACAGCTCCTTCCCAGCAGACCTGGTGCAGCCTTGTGTGTGCCTGCTGTTAATCAGCTGCCCAGCCTGCAACGGGGAGGTGTGAGAGCTTCTCCTGAGCTCATTCATCTTTTCTTGTGGAAGCACAGATGTAGCAACAAACCCAAAGCAAACCCTCCTCTCCTCCACGGGTACAACCCGAGCAGCTGCCAGATGAGAATTACCCCTCCTTTTACACCTACCCTGAAGGAGGAGTGTGTTTTATTTTCACATACAGTTACATTATATAGGGTGAGCAAACACTGTCACCTAACAACAGGTGAAAAAGG
This sequence comes from Chaetops frenatus, assembly GCA_013400775.1. Taxonomy (NCBI): domain Eukaryota; kingdom Metazoa; phylum Chordata; class Aves; order Passeriformes; family Picathartidae; genus Chaetops; species Chaetops frenatus. The sequence goes on along the minus strand of VZTR01033786.1, from coordinate 265,384 downwards.
GAGGGGATGTCCCAGCTGTACAGCCAGGCACAGACTAATGCCCCTTTCCTTTTGCTGGCTTTGATGCCCACTGGGCCTTACAATCAGATGACCTAACTGTGCTGAGAAGAGAACCTATCAAAAATATGCAGAGACTAAGAGGCAGAAAGAAAAAAGATGAAGTTGAGAGGAAGAATAACAAGCATAAGTCATGTTTCAGCAGGAGTGAGCAAAATGCTACAGACCTCAGCTGAAGGTAGAACCATGACCTTCAAGAGGCTGCCTGGACCTTGAGTCATAAGCAGGTGCCAAAGGTCCTGGTGAGTTTTGTTACTCTGATGACTGTCCCTCAGGAAAGTCACAAAAGAGTTTGCCACTTGATAGTAACAAGCTTAGTGACCGATCAGTTGCAGCAGCTTAGATCCAAAACAGATATGTAAAATAAATGCTCTGTCTAGATTCAGGTCACCATTGCCATAGGCTTTGATGCTACAGCTGCTACTTTGATCCAAGGGTCTATGCATTTGTAGGTGTTTCCAAGTGGGAAGACAAACTGTTGGTAAATTGTGGTTTTCTTTGATGCAACCTTGTTTAGAAGAAATTCACAATGTTCCATTTCTGTGAGTATGGAAAATCTGCTAGATCAGAACATGATGGTTTATTAGAACTTCTAGCCAGAGCCTTATCCTAAGTGCTCATATTTGCCCCATTCCTCCTTACCTTACCTGTCTCTCATGCCTTGCTGCCTTTTGCTTCCCCATGCAAGCTGTTATTCCCACAGACACACCCCAGCAAAGACTCTCCCAGAGCCTCCCCTAGTCATTTGAACTCCTAAGCAGCTTTTCATTTCCTTTCATTTGGAACAGAAATTATGGGCTTAACTGTCCCTTGGAGATCCTTTAAGCAATGATTAAATCTCCTGACACTTCAGGATATATTTCTGAAAACAACAGTGTGATCTCAGATAAAAATGTTCTTTTGCCATTTGCATGCAGGGGAAATGATGACTGATTTTTAATTTTTTATGAAAGTGAAGGCAAACCTGTTGACATCCTGAGACTTCCTGGTTCATATTCAGTAGCATATCTGTGACAATGTGGTCACGAAACGCTTTGGACACATGGGTGTTGGTTAAAGGGAAAGCCTCTAAGAAACTCAGAAGGTTGTTGCGCTCTCAGAAAACAGAACTAAAGTAAATCTGTTATTTATTAATGTTTATGCCAGTAATGACATGAGTACTGAAGGTTTTGACATTTCCAGTTTAAAGTCCTTACTATTTTCTCACATCATTATTTCTATTAACATTAAACATCTGGAAAACTCTCCTTAACCAAACCTGAAATTTAGATTCCATTTTTCAGCTGAATAATAACTCTTCTGCCAATCCTATTTACCTACAAGTTCACCTCAAGTCATATTATAGTTTCTATCCTGCCTTCTCCTGCCAAAAGCTTGTATTCCTCTATACATTTAATAACTCAATTTCTCTGACTGGGCATCCTGGTCTATCAAATCATGCTGATGTCAATAAGTTCTCTAAATTAGTCTTAACAGGAGTTCTTCTGCAGCAGTTACCTCTGCAGAAATCTTCAGCCAGTAAGGAAAGGCCAATGAGAACTCTTGGGAGGATGTCGGACATAAGGCCATAGAAAAGTCCTTGCCCCTTCTCTCTGGATTTAGGATGTAAAGGATCCTAAGCAGTAGGATGTTAGCAGGAAAAAGATAATTTTTAACCCAACAATAAGATTTTTATAGTTTCTTGTAAAGCCCCACGATCATTGGTTGCTGCCCTGTTTACACCCTGTTTAAGCCAGGTGTAGCAGCAATGAGATCATCTCACATCAGTCCTGAAGGCTCGTTCCCCCAAGGGGTGGCACACATTGACCCTCATCAGAGATATCTCCATGTCAGCTCCTAAGGCAATTAGGCTCTGAATACAGGACTAATAAGTTAATTTAGGAGAAAATCAACGGCCTGATAAGAAGATTCATATTCACTGGTTAGCAGAGCAAGAAACTTTCAAATCTGCTCAATAGGAACTCACACATGGGATGAATTTGTCCCAAATCGCACCTTTCTGAGTGTTTTATAGATTTTTAGCCTTGAGCATCATCCAGGGTACATGAAAGACTGGAATTAACAACCCTGCACTCTCCTTTTTAAAATACGATGTGCATTAAAATGGGGCATTCTTCCTATCTTAGCCCAGAGGACAGAGGAATGTAGAAGAAACTTATGTCTCTTTTTCATAGTAGCCCCCTAAACATGGGGCTGAGCAGAGATGGGGGAATGTTTCTGACTCCTGGTAAAACTGTAGCCATTGAAAAAGAAAGGGGGAGAGGGAGAGGGAGAGGAGACCTTCTGTGCTAGTGATTAGGGCACTTACCTAAGGCATGTGGCATCAGATAATTTCTACCCCAAAAGGCATTAAACACAGTGTATATAAAATGCTCACTGAACCCATAGTATACTTAAAAGCCTTTTCTGTGTAGAAACCTGTGAGCAAAACCCTGAGCATGCTTGCTGACTGTTGAGCAATCAACTTTCCTTTGCTACAGGCAAGGTGCACAGCCACCTGGATCCACCAGTGTCTCATTTCCCCACAGTAACATCTTCATGGGACTTTGTCTTCAGACACTCACAGTTTTGAAAATAGCTCTCCTAATGGCACATACATAATTTAGTCTTTATGTAGGGCCAAATTCTGACTCTGGCCAAAGCAGTAATCCACGCACTTAGGTTCACAAGTACTGTTTATACACACAGTATCCAGCCCATAAAACCAGTTTTAGTACTAAAGCACTGAAATGCAGTCACTGCAACAGCTTTACGTAGTTATCTAAAGGAAATAAAAACTGAATGTTGCTTACAGCAAAGGGGAGAACGTGTTTGCAACAGTTATACTTGTGCGTTGTCAGTATGAGAAGTCTGAATAGCACATTTGATGAATAAGAACTCTATTTAAGAAACAGTGTATTCCAGTTTACTAATCTGTGTGAGAGTGAAATTGTGGGAACAAAAGTATTATGCTAATGTGAAACCACTTCAAGAAAGAAATCAGAAAATATGTGTAGTTAATCTTCCACCCAGGAAAATGAAAGCATGAGAACAAGCACTAACCTTTTGCAGAGACAGCTGATGTTGGTGTAAATCACTCACACATTAGTATGTTATTTTCATTTAGGGTAATATACTGAGCTGTTTTTGTAGCCTACAATTCCTGCTCAAATCTATTTAACAGTAATAGGCATGAGCTTTGCTACTCTTCAGAAATACAGTACAATGGAATTATTCTAGTGCTGCAAAATGGCTCATTCTTACTGCACAAATGACTTCTACGTGCACTAAATCACGCTGCATTGAAAAGAGCAACATCTCTTCCTCTTCTCTGTTTCTGCCCCAAAAGGAAGAGCAGGAGAGAGGAAAGGAAGGAGATGTGAAGTAAAGCTGTGGTTTTCAAGACTTGCACTTGCCTTTCAGGATTTATACTCTACCCACCTGATCTTAGTCAGAAGTAATTATACCTCTTGAGTGTGAAAAAAAACAATTCAGAAATTTTTAAGGGAGATTTAAGTGCTAAGTGGAAGATTTTATTCTATTGCTTTGGCTAACTCTAATAAAGTTCCAAGGGAGTTTAGGAAGAAGATTCTGAACTACCCAAAAAAAAAAAAAAAAAAAAATTAGTGTTGAAGTTTATACAATTTGGTTGAGATAACAAACTGTACCCAGATTTATAGCAGTGATAGCTACATCAATCTGGGTCAAAATGCTTGCTTCAAATAAAGCTATTTTCCATTTTTACATGAATTTTAGTTTGCTCAAATTTAACATTGTACTGCAGATATCAGATTGAGGAAAGGTAGAGTGGAGGATGAAAAAGTTAATTTTAGTTTTCTTTAATTGTCTTCATCTAGTTGATTAATCTTCATGGAAATAATTTTCAGATGTACGCATTACTTTTGAAAACAAAAAAAGTGGAGGGGGATTTAAAACTCCCATCATACTGTCTTATCCCTCGGAGACAGAAGTTCCCACAGTGCTGAAGAGAAAGGAAGAGACCAGGCAGAGAGAGGGGCTGGCCTCACTACAGGCTCTCTTTCTCTCTCCAGCATCTGGATGAACCTGAACTGTGCTCTTTCTCCCAGTTGTGCCCAGTGCATGATATCACGAAGAGGAAAGGAGATTGCATGACTCAAGAAATGGTTAAATCTTCAGCCCATGGTGGCAGTCCTTGCCCTCTGTGTGCCCTGGGCATAGCAGCCTCCCTGACTATGTGTCTCAGCCTGTCACTGTCACTCAGCCCCAGGGAAGGGCTGGTGGATGATTGCAGTATAGACATATTGATCTCAGCTTCTGTGGTTATTTCTGGGAAAAAAAATAAAGGACAAGTGTTGTTCTCTTTGTTGGTGCTATGATGCACAAAGCAGGGTTAAGCACAGTGGTTTGATGATGATCAAGGTGTTCAGCTGCTGGGCACAGCAGCCTGGCTGCTCCCAGCTTGTGGAGGATAGCACAAAGCAGGACAAAGTTTTTCCAAAGTTTTAAAATGGGCCAAGCTAGAAGCACAGGGAAGGTTCATGGAGGATTCAGAGATATGAATTAGCTATTTCTGTGATGTAATCCATGTAATTTATCTTAAATACATACCACAGGATGGGAAAAGTTGTACTCAAAACCAGTTTATTTTTCTCAGTTGATAAGTAATACCACAAAAGGATCATTTAACATTAAGCCCAGCCACAATATGTCATTGTAAATAACTTTCTGGAGCTGGGAAATATAAGGAACTAAGATGAAATTTTCAAAGCCTCAGAAGAAATTTTTAACCCTATGTTACGTCCATTCTCTTTGGATATGTCATCCTTTACATAAGGTGTTATTATATATTCGTTTTCTGAAGTAGAAAAAACGTTTCCTGCTTTCCTTCAGTCCTGACTTTCATGTTGAATTGATTTCTGTTCCCATACAGTGTTTTACTGTCTCTTCTTCTGCAGTAGCATGTTCCAGGGCTATCCTCTGAAATAGTCTGAATTAGACTTATTTTTTTAAGCATCCAGAGAGGTTAGTTTTGTTGTTGTGGTTGTTCTGTTCTGTCCTTATGTTAATTAAATTGTTTCATTTAAAAAGTCCCATTTTCTCCTATTCTTCAACAAAACAGTTGCTTGTTTACTTCTGTATTAATGGGATCATTTCACTAATATGGTTTATTGCACAGCCCTATAAACAGAACCATAACAGCAAGAAACTGAGAATACAAATAGGCAGCTAGGGCTGTGGAGTTCTTATAACTGGGAATTTCTCATATTATCTCTATTGCCTGAGAGAATGTTGCATGGAAGTACTTCCTCACTTTTTCATATTCTTGGCAGCTGAGATGATCATAAAAGTAAACTTCGGCTCTGAATGTGTCTGAACTTTGTGAAAAGTTGGACTGAAATCTGTATTTCCAGCAATTTCAACTGGAATGGTGCTTAAAAGTCTAGGAGTCTTGCTCTGTTAGTAGTTTCAAGATATGCCTTTGGCATCTGCTCTGTTTATATCACTGGAGGTTCAATTTTCAAAACCAAAGTGCAATTGACTTTCAGTTAAGACTGAAATTCCATAAACAAGTTGGAACAAGTGGTTGCAGTCACCAAAACTAGATTTTCACAGGCTGGCTGAGCTGATCCAAATGCTGGGGTTGAGCAGTGGTCACACACATGTGACTCCTCTGCTGCCTGGCCTGGAGATGTAGCCTGGCTCCTTCACGTGCACTGGCTCTGGTGTACACCTGACCCTGCACAAGCCCCCATTTTGGGGACTGAAGCAGAGAGTAACCTGTTTGCTCTCCCACAGAGGTCAGCATCTTTCCTATTTAGGTTTCTAAATGACTCCCTGAGTGAATCTTTTTTCCAGAAAGACCTCAAGGTTTGACTGCGAGACATCACCAAGCAGAAAGCCATCTTCTCTCTGATTATGTCCTCTGGTGATACCTGAAGAACTGTGTCCTATTTCCAGTTTTGGCTCTCCAGTCTACCTTATGGCCATTGATTTACACTGTGATGATGTCAGAAAGCACTCTGCATAAAGCTATCCTACATTTTAACAAAAGAAGTACTGTGAATAACACTAGGAAAGTGACTTTTACCTCTGTGTTCAGTATTCAAGAGAATCATAAGTTATTCAAGCTTCATAGGTATTGTTAATATTGGAGAAGATACTGAAAATAAAAACAAAATTTGTTTGAGGGCTGGAAAAAGTGTTTTGCACTAAGAAACTTCAGAAATCCAATCTATTTAGTTCAACAAAGATAGAGGTACAATGAATAAGTTCCTTCATGAGGAGATAATACTAAGAAGATTTTAATCTGTTGGAGAGAAGTGTACCAAGAATCAGTGGCTGAAAGCGGAAGTCAAAAAAAATTGAACCTGTAAAGAAAATGACCTTTTTTTTTTTGAATCACTGTGAAAGTAATTAATTAATGATGATGTGCAGGGGAACTGCCAAGGAAACAGTGGATTTTGTTTTCTTGGTGTCTCCAAATCAAGACTGACTAACTTTCTGAGGAAGTGTTTTTATGAAATGCCAATTAATGAGCACAGTACAAGGGTAACTGGGTGGAATTCACTGCTCTGAACTGCACAGGAGGTCAGAGTAGATGATCTAACCATCCCTTCTGGCCTTAACTTCCATGCATCTATGAATTATCCTAGATTTTTGGGCATGCAACAGGATTTAAAAGCAAGCCTTTTAGGTAAAAACTGCTTGAGATTTACTTCAGGAAAATAATCTTCTGGTTCACGCAAAGGAAAACCAGATTGATCTGTATTAATGGTGTCTGGCAGAACATTTTCTTATTTACTTGCCAAAGTTTTGGTGAGGGCTTTATTGCCAGCTGTAGGAAGTTATATGGGTTGATATAAAATATACAAACAACTTGGTAACCTTCTCATGGGAGTGAAGTATATGCAATGAACATAATTTCTTTTTTTTTTCCCCTTCAGAGAATTCAGGAATTTGGCTCTTCCCAAAGTGTAGCAATCATGCCTAAGCATTTTATAGACTTCTAGTGAGGAATTGCCAAGCCTTAGAGACTTCTCAAGGGCAGAGGTTGAATATTAATCACCATCACTGTCTTTTCAACTACATCTGAGCTCCCTCTTCTGACATTTAGATTTCTTTTTAACCCTTTAGAGTGATTGTAAAATAACTTCACCAGTATACTCCCTGGAGCAGGTATTGCAAATAAGTCTTATCAGAGTTCTGTGGACAGTAACACCTGAATAACTATTCCATTGACTGCAGGTCCATACCCTGTAATTTCAAGCAGGGATGTATGTCATCTTTTCTCAATTATGTAAAGACTTGACTTTTTTCTTTTTAAACTACAGCATTTTGCTGCCATTATCTTCTGTGCAAAGCCTTTCAGGGTAAGTTTTTCAAATAAAATTATACTAGGAATAAAAATCCCCAGGCACTTCAGCCACTTCTTCCTGATTTACTGTAGCTGGATATCTTCCTAAGATGCTGTCCAAGACACTGATTTTAAAGCTTGCACAATGTTTAAGGGAATCAGTTCTTTATTATCCTCAGAGATATGCACTCTTTTTTAATCGCGTCACAAGTCCTATTGCAGTTTATATCTAAGCTGTCATCCTCAGAGGGCAATATTTAATGCTTTTTTAAATACATAGAACCATATGAATAAACATTTCCTTTCTTTTTGGCTGCCAGGATCCTGACAGCNTTTTTTTTTTTTTTTAAAGCTTGTGGTAATATTTATTTCTTTAGTTACAATTGGTTTTTTAACATGCGAAGATTGCCTGCATAGTCAAGCATTTCTTCAGATACCTCCACCCACAGCCATTTTTCAGTATACCCTCCCAGTCCCTTCAGTGTATCCAAAGTTTCATCTTTGTCAGATATTTTTTTGGCAAGAAGAACTCCATGGTGGCCACTAGTTCAGCTTTAACAACAGAAGCCAAAAAGGAAGACTACAGTCAGTTATCAGCATTTTTAATTGACTTTGCATGATGCTGAAGTTCCTCCTTTATGCCTAGGAGTTTTGGTCAAACTTCTTTTGGTCCAAGTAACTGATTTTTTAAGCGTGACAAAAATTTGCCACTCAGGAATTCTTCATTTTACCCATTGGATCCTAGATATGTCTCTCACACTCCAAAGTATGCTTCTCCCTTAAGGAAGACAAAGGGAGAAGAAACCTCACAATGTAATTGTTTGTCATGTTTTAGGATGCATCCTCTAAAAAATACAGTGATAATGAACTAGGCTGTGTGGTGATGGCTTCATTTCTGCCAGTACAATCAGATACTAAAATCCTACTTGATCCCTAGATTGGCAAAAAGACCTCATGAGAAAGCAGACTTATTTACCCATTTCCTCAAGACTTTTCCCACCAGACTAAAGTCCTCTGGCCATCTCATCTTCTCTTAGGAGATTTGCTTGATAATACCTGCTTCCTAAAATGGGTACCAGCAAAAGACCAGCAATGAACTAGTGACAGAACTGTAAAAACCACATAAGAAAAAGTAAGAAAAACAGAGAAGAACATATCAAGGAACAGCCTCTACAATGGAAAGGATGATGTTAGAAGTGTATTGGTGCATATTGGATTCAGTTTGACAAATGCTGACCTTTCACAAAGCATTAACAGGCAATTTTGTGCATATTTTCACTAAAACTACGCACTAAACCATTGTTGCCATTCAGACTGATAAAAGTTTTACCATCAGTTAGTCTCTTCAGTTTTCAATTATTTGTCTTTTTCTACCTATAAATACAGGATTCATTATAGAGTGGAGTATATACAAAAGGAAAGACTGAGATAAATTAAAAGGCACCCCACAATAGCTTGGCATGAAGAAATCTCATCTTTCAGCACTGTGTACCTAATTTGTGATGCTGCAGGCTACAGAAGGTAAGGCTTACCTCTGAGAAAAAATGTGTCTTGGTTGGTACCACAGAGTCATCCCAATCAATATGAATTTCTCATCCTCTCTCTGACTTTCATTCTGATGAGAAATTTCATCCTGAACTGGAAAGTTTCTCTATTTTAAGTCAAAACAAGCACATTAAGAGGGAAAAAATTGGCTTCAAAATTTCATTTTCAAATGAAAAATAGCTCTTACCAAAATCTGCAACCGTGTCTCTCCAAGTGCAGTAGCTGTTAATGACAGCTATGCTGTGACATTATACAGTATATATCCATAAGTATTGGTGATTTGTGTTTCTTGATTTTCTTGGACACGTTAGTCTTGTCTTCCTTACAACTCTTTGTATTTAAGCTCCACTGGGCACAAAGAGGCAGAAGATGAATTTTGGACAAGGCTTATAAAGGCTCACCATTCTGCTGCTGTGTTTTCTAACCCCAAGGTTAGCAGGGTTAGGCAGTCAGTGCTGAGAACAACGACTTAATTGAAAACAATTCCCTAATCTGTAAAGCAGCTTCTGTGTGAATGCTGTCACAACTAGAAACTCAAAACTCTGAGTGTAGACACTGGCTCTGCCCTGCTCCTTTGCTTTGCAGCTGCTGTATTCAAGCACTGGCACAACTACTTTATGCCTTTCCCTCTGTACATTTATATTCGGGAGTGTAGCGACATAAACGTATTGCTGTGCATTACTTTCTGTGGCAACAACACTGATTACACTTGAGTGTACTACATCAGTTATAGTGGCAGGAAAGTTATTAATAGATGTTTTTTGAAGGTAGCTACTGTTCTGAGAGAAGATAGTTGAGATTAGATGCTCTCAGTTCTGTGTATGAATATGTGACCCTGAGAAGTAACTAATACCAAAGCCTATCTCCTCTGATGATGGAAGCAAATATCCATGAGAGAGCTTACCATGTTTATTCCCTTGCCAGGGGATCATCAGATCATCAGACCAATAACATGAGAAAAAAATCAAAATATTATAACATGGTGGATTGTGCTTTATGGAACAGGGAATCAGAGAAATGTGACTGATAATTTGGGAGGCTCTTTGGAGACTAATAAACTAGGTGAAAATAAAAATTTAAAACACAAGATAACACTTTTTTTGATAGAGTATCTTAGGAAAAAAAAAATCCTGCATATGAGACCTAAATACAACATCCAGATGGGAGCTTCAAGATCTTCTAGGTTATGTTGACTGTTTACGTACAGGCATATGTCTGGAAAAAAGCATTGTGAAAAATGTCAACAATCCTTGTGTAAACTAGCTGTAGGAGTGTATTCATTATGTTGAACACTCAAGTCTAGCGTTACAAAAACAAAGCCGCTGTTGTGATCCCAGCTAACAGGACACAACATGATCCTGCAGCGATAAGACACAGAATTTGCAAGGTTTAGCACCATGGGATAGTCTTTCTAATCTGGCATAAACACAATGTATACTTGAGTACCTGGTCATGAGATGGGATACTCTTTCTAATTTGGTAATAAACACAATGTATATTTGAATACGTGGTCATTGAGCAATTGATGATTGAAGTTCAGACCTGGACATAATGCTCAAAATATTAGTAAGAAAATACAAATAACTGTTCTATTTAATGTCTATACAATATCCTGTCCTTTTTCTTCCCGACTGTCACAGATTTCTGCTGGCATCTAAGCCTGCAGTACTCAAGAGTGTATCAGCTGCAGGCTGTCTTACAGATCTATCAGATGTAAACTAGGTATAAGAATAGACAGAGAAGGGACTCACATGAATTTCTTTCAGGTTAATGGATGCATTAATAACCACCTAGACTCTATCTGGGATTCTGAGTCCTGACTTGGGGAATGCAGATCTAAGCCTTGAAGTGCTGTGCTGACTGAGGCCTCAGGAAAACTGCATTCATAAGCAGCAGGACCCATATGCAGAGATTTGCTTTGTTCTTGAGTCAGGGAGGGGGAGATGGACAGGGGAAAGCTGAATATCTCTACTATGACTCAGTATGAGTGGAAAAGACAATAATAAACAAGATTTCAAAAGCACATGACAATCATCACATTCAAACACAGCAAATGCATCCTAAACTCTTTCTTGGGACAAATCACAAGGTTCATCTATGGGAGTGGCTTGAAATTTCTTCCATATGAACTGTGAGAGGACTGTGGAAGACGTTCCAGGATCCTAAGCTTTACATCAGTCCCTTGATTCAAGGGATCCCAAAAGCAATTGCTAGAATCACAGAGAGAGTATGTCATGACATACTCTCATGTCCCAGGCATTGCTCAGGTGAAAGGGGAGAGAGGGGTGTCATTGGGAGCAATCATGTCCACGTCCCATCAGATCCATTGCCCAGAATGAAAAGTTTAAGAAGCTGCATCTTGAATCTTCCCTTCCTAACACTCATTCTTTCAGCACCAAATGTGCATTCCTCCACCTCCTCACAGCTTTCCAAGGTTATTCATAAGACCAAATACTCCTGAGGCTGGTGAGCAAATGAAATTTTTCTTTCAATTTCACTGTCCTCAGGCTCCCTACCCCTGTAGCAGGCCCACGCCTTTCCTCATGATTCTATTGAAAAGGCTCCCAACAAAATCCCCAAGGAAGTCCCATCATGAGTCCAAAGCCATGCTTTTCTCTCAGAGAGCAATATAAACACAGACTGTGCAATAGGCTTCAGATTCATAAAAATCTCATTTAGAAAAGGTGATTTAATGGATTTAGGAATATAGATTGAAACTTATAAAGCTTTTGCTCTGCTGCTGAAACCAGCCTCAGTTTTCCTAGAAGTCCCAAGATAACATATTTTTTCAGTTGTCTGCCTAAATTCTGTCTTCCCAATATGGGGAGAAAACTTTTCTTCCTCTCCATGATTTTGTGAGAATAAAATGTGCTGACGATCACAAGGCTCTCAGATAAAGTGATACAGACCCTAAAAAGAGAACATAAAATATAGCCCCAGACTACACTTCTGCCAATATTTTCATTTCAGATTTGAATTCCAAACCATTTGCAGTGCTTCTGTGTAAAAGCTTAACTTCAGTTAGGCAGTGTGTATGAGCAGTCATGAGCCATTATGTCTTGTCTTCTCTAATCCTTTTTCCTGTTTCCTTACCTTCCCTTTTGCCTCTAACAGAGCTGCAGGGGTTTCAGATTTGAAGTGTAGTACTGGGCTCAGGAAAAGCAAGATTTGTTAGCCCCTTTCTGCTAATCATTTTGTGTGATGTCAGGCAAATAATTAGACCTTTTTGTTTCTCATGCACAAGGAGAGAGTGAGGATGTTTTCTTTATCCCATCTGCCAGTAGGATTCAGCAAGCTCCCGTGGCTACTCCCGTAGTTTGCAGAGAGTGAACCTTGTCTGCACCTTGCCTGAGGCCATTTGCCAGCACCGTGGCCATAGCAGAGAAGAGGCGCAGTTAACAGATGGTGGGGCTGTAATGCCAGGCCCCAAGCCATTCCGAGGAGATCCCCTGGCTTTGAGGTTATGAGGAGAAAGGTGGTACTTTCCACCCACCTTAATCCTGCTTCCATATGGCTTTGAGGAAGAGTTGCAAAGAAAGGGGAAGGCGGCTGGCGGCTAACAGGAATAACAGGAGCCCAGTCAGGAAGCACTGGACATTTGCACCTTTGGATGTTTTCCTTTTTTGCTCTGGGTGGATTGAAGGCTTGCTCTGTCCTGGCTGATCTCCCCGGCTTCACAGAGCACCTCAAGCTCCCCCCAGCCTTCCCCACAGTGCTCTTCCATTCTCCTGGAGTGTCCTCCTCCCTGACAAGTTGCCCTTTCCTCACTCACTGAGAAGGGGAATGCTTTTTTTGGTTGTTTCTGCTTCTGCTGCTATGCCTTCTTCCCCCTTCCATGTCTATCTGTAAATCTTGGGCTTGGGAGGAGCTACCTATTATTCAGCATTTGACTAGCACCATGAAAATCCTTATTTCATTGGCCCTGCTACTTCAATCAACATGATTACTATTTTTCTTAATATTTGCAACAAGGTAAGGAGACCAGCACAGAGGATGACAGGTCTTCCACAGTGCTATTGGACCTGGTTACAAAACAGTTTTCAGAAAAGCAGATCTATACCATTTCCACATGTTCTTTGTCATTAATTATCACTAACATTAGGCAGAAAAAAAAAGCACTTTAGTTACTAACCCTGTGAAAGCTGCTTAAAAGAGAACAATATGTATCCCGTAACATCATTAATAGAGCTAATAACAGCACAGTGCAACCTGCAAATGCAGCTCTCAGTGAGGTTTTCCATAAATTCTTTGGAAACCAGAGCTGATTTGATTTTCTGTTTCAGAAAAGCCCAAGTATAGTAGTGATTTAAGTACTTCAACACCTTACCTTCCACATTTTGTCCTAATCTTATACATCTGCTGCTTCAGTGGTTAAGATCTAGTAAATACCAAACTATTACTTCATTAATGAAGTGTAATAGTAACTTAAGATGTGTACTGATTTTACTCAGGACACCTCCCAGAAATTTCAGATACAGCTGACATCTGTAAACACGCATGCTGAGTAAAGCAAAATTAAAATCAGAACTTGAGTTGCTCTTATCTCGGCTTGACTTCAGCAAGTTTGTGATACTTGTAAAGGTTTTTGTATGATGAATGGAATAGTGAGCCAATGCATAACAGATATATTTGTGTATAGATGTGCTATATACAGACCTGGGTTTTGAAATATAAAGTTTAAAGGGAAAAACATTGTGTTTGGAAGACTCCCTCCGAATTTAATTGAACCCACAGTCTATCATCAGTTACTAAAAAAAAATTCAGAAATACCAGTGTGAATGCTTTTCTTGATTTATATTTTGTTACCTTTTCTGAAAACTCTGATAACTTCTCAAAAACAACTGTGAGAGCACCATAATTGTACAGCATTTCTGCAGAGCTGGAGATGAATTTCACCTGAGGAAGCAAATTACATTTGAAAGTATTTTTATATAGAGAGGCTTCCAAGTAACTCACACCAAAAACAAAATAAATATAGATATAAAAATAAAACCACCACATTTTCTTCATTCCCTCATCAAACTTGGTAATATCTCAGTAGGGCCCCCCAAGAAGATTTGAGGGAAAGAAAGAAGCAGGATGATTTGCCCCAGACCTCGAGGCATAAGATTGGAAGACTTCACTACATTATGATACATATAGAGGCACAACTTGTGAAAAGTCCACTTTTTTTTTTGTTCTGATGCTCAGGACTTCGTACTCCACTTATTATTTACTTGACAATCCCTGCCCTCCTATCCATGGGCACAGGGCCCCACTCCCTGACAGTGGGGTGGAGTGCTCCCAGCCATGGTTTCAGAACAGCACTGCCAGAAACACCCCACAGGGGACCTAACCCTTCCATGATGTCCACTTCCTACAGAATGAGCATAATGTCCTGTCCCAAGCACTTCCCCAATCCTAGAAATTGCTGGAAACCACGGCCTTGTGTCACCAGTCTGCACAGAAACCCAGACAAACACAAAGTGTGTTTCCTGCCTTGTCTTGGCAGGAAAAGATAATGGGGACCCTCGGCTTGGAGAAAGGTGTGGTCAGCCTCCCTCCTCCTTCGGCCCTTTTCCTGGCTAGGCAGAAGATGCACTGTGTATATCTGATGACAAGCAGGTAGATAACATAATCATGTCTCAGCCTTGTGTGCTGTGGTGCCAAAACCTCCCCCCTGAAACCTTTCAGACAGACTGGCTTTTTCTAATCTTACACAATGCCTTTTCAAGATACAATCATCTGCTTAGAAGCACCACCTGACAGCACAGAACAGAGAAAACTTCCTTTCCTGGGACAATGACCAGCAGGGTGAGGGGCAGGAGAGCTCTGTTTGGTGATGACAGTGTCAAAGGACAATGACATTACAGCTGCTGACACAACCACAAATCTGAGCATCTGGGACATGACTACTCTGCCCCTATGCTCCACTGGCCAGGTCCAAACTCACCTCAGTTCCTGGGCCTTTCCTCACCCCCAGCAGCCATGCTCCTCTTTCTTCTCAAGCAAGTGCCAAGGAAGGGTAGTTTCTCTGTGTGTAACACCACTTTTGGATCTTTAGGTGACAAGAAATGGGGTCCTGCACTCTGAGTGGAGGAGAGTAGGAATTACCCTATGCTCTGCCCTCTGTAAAGAGGTTATAAATGAGGTGTAAGGTATGAGAGGTGAGAAATGAAAGCCTTTCAAAGACTGGTCTCTGCTCTATACGGGGATTGATGAGCTCATAAAGAAAGAAACCATCCTTATCTGAATCTTCTGAGAAACCATCCGACACTTCGCTCAAAGAGTTTGACATCACTATAATATGTGTTTATAGCTTTTGATGTTTTTAGTGTTAATATCATTGAAGAGTGAAATCGCACTCTCCATAAAGAATAAACTCTGCAGTCTGAATCGTCTCAGTCTGGCTGCTTAACCCAAGCTCAACTCCATTTTGAACCTCCCTGAATATGAGTTTCTGTTTCTCATCACCACAGGAGCCTCAGGCTCTACAAGGACTGCATTACTGTTTGCTGCAAATGTGCAGAGAAGGAAAGATGACCTCAAAAATTTCAGCGCTACCTGTTTTCTCTGGGCACTGACAGTTCAACTGCACATGCAGGGACAATTTCGTCTTTTCCATTTCTGTTTTGGTTTGGATTTTTCCTGTTTTTCAAGTGTGGAGGTGCTTCATACTTGCTGCTCACAAATTTCCTGACCACTCATGAAAGCATTGCAAATGCTATTGTATGTACAAGCTTCATAATGCCTGAGAATACAAAAAGTTCCTGTGATTATGCTTCATAAAATTTAGATTTAAAGGAAAGCATTTCTTTATTTTTTCTGTAATATGAATGCAGTATTAGGCTCATAAGCATTTAAATGAGTCAGATGCTTTATTTGTTGATTTCAGAAATTTTTCTTTGTACGTGAATGAAAAATTTAAACTGAATTGATTCTGAAAGAAATAGTGCTGAACACAGCCATATGAAAAGCAATTTGAAAATCCTGACAGGGGTAAAGAAAAAGAAACTGAAGTGCCCATGATATATGTGGGGCTAAGAATGAAAGATAAATTGTTCCTTGCATGTGCTGTGTCAAGCCAGTTGTTGCTCCAAAGCTCTTTACAGGCTTTGTGCCCACACACTGACTGAGCTGCACATCCTCCCTAGCAAATCTCAGTAAGATGCAGAAAGGGGAACTCTGCTCAGGGACTGCCAAGATTAAAGGGCCTCAGAGGCTTAAATTTGCACTTTTTCCGTCCTTATGCTAACCGATAAGGCAATGTCAGTCCACAAAGATAGGTCTGATCCCACAGAGATTTCAAACTCAAAATAACTACCAATAAATCCAAGGGGGGAAAAAAGAGAAATCAATGGATTAACCAGTCATTTCTTTGCACTGGTAGGTGTGAAAGCAAAGAAGCGGTTTAAGGAAGCATACAAAAGATAATAATACATTTTGCAGAGTTCCTCATAAGCATGAAAGGCAGCATGGCAAAAAGGACATAATTGCCACATTGAATACAAAAATGGGAATAATAGAGGCCAGCATCATGAGATAATTTGAGGAAGACACAAAATCTCACCCCTTGAATGTACGTTTTGCTTAGCATGGTATGCCCAGGAAATAAAAAGGGACTAACTTAAATAAAAATGAGGAACTGGGAATGAGAAGCTTTAAGAAAAGAGAACCATAAATTCTGTAAGAATAGCTACTATAGAAAGGACATTTACATGCTAAGAAGGAAGAAATAAAGGATACAGCTGAAGATTGTCAAAATAGCTCTGAGCCAAATGTGAAATAGTTTCCAGTAATTCAGATGCCTCATGGGCAGCCAGGTCCTGGGCTCTGCCCTGCGAGGGGAGCACAGAGAGGCTGGCGTGGTACGACGGCGTGTCCTCCAGCCTGCTCTCCGTGTTTCACATGCCAGCCAGGGAAAAGGAAAGGGATCGTAGGGGAAATCGCCATCTGCTTTTGTCAATAAAAGACCGCATGCGTGCCTTGAGCCTGAACAGGCTGAAGGCAGCCTTTTATAGCTGCATGGGGGGAAATGAGAGACCTTACCAAAGTGTGAGAAAGTATAATTTAAAGGGAGTAAACAAAAATTACTCTGACGCTACTTCATCTGCTCTGTACGGACTCCAACACAGTATCACAGAAGGCATGGGAACTTATAAAGGCAGGGGTTCACATTAAACCTGTGATTTACTCAGTTTCTGGGTTCCTAGTTTCAAGAACATTATTACAGATATTGTTTTCACACACTTTAATGTAATTTGTACTATACAGGGGGAAAAGATTGTAAAGTTTCTCTTTCCTATAAATGTGTACAAAAGGCATTTTTATGCCTTATTCACTGAAAGCACCTCAAAATCTTTGGTGTATTTCTACTTTCCAGGCACATAGGCAGGTGTATTAATTTCCACATACCATAAACCATTTAATGGAGACACAAGATCTCAGAAATACAAGGTCTTGAAACTAAATTGAGTATAGGCATAGCTAAGGCAGTACTGAAAACAATATCACAGCCTGAGTCACAGTGTGTCTGTGATAGGAAGGCATTTCTGGAGATCATTTGGTCCAATCCCCCTGCTCGAGCAAGGTTGCCAGTTGTCCAGGACTGTGATCAGATGACTTTTGAGGATTTCCGAGGATGGAAGATTCACAGCCTCTCTTTGGCAACCGAGGGAATGCTGGCTAACCTATAATTCACCAGATCCTTCTTTTTGGCCTTCTCCGTGATAAGATTGTTATTTTCTTCCTTTCAGTCCTTGTGATTCTGCTCTAATCACCACAACTTTTTCAAAGATAACCAACAGTATCCCTGCAGTGACATCAGACAGCTCCCTTCACATTTGTGGGTGCCTCCCAGGGGATCCCATGGGCTTGAATATATTATTTGTTTAAATGTTCCTTTCTATGGGCTCCTCCTCCACCAAGGGTCAGTTTTCCTTTTTCCAGATTTTCCTTTTGATCTCAGAGTCTTGGTGTTCCTGAAGGCTGCTCTGACCAGCAAACACTGAGGTAAAGAAGGCATTCAGCATCCTGATCTCTTCTGTATCCCTTGGCACCAGGGTCCCTGCCCTCATTCAGCAGAAGGCCCACATTATCCCTGGTCTTTCTTTTGCTGCTGGTATGCTTGTTGTACCCTGTCTCATCCTGCACCAGACTTAACTCTAGGTGGGCTTTGGTTTTCTTAATTATATCATGGCACACTGCCTGTATTGTTCCTGGGTCACCTGCTTCTGCCTCTTGCACTCTTCCTTTTTCTGTATGAGCTTAGTCAGGAGCTACCTGTTCATCCACACAGCCCTCCTGCTGCCTTTGCTTGACAGTTTCTCCATAGCAGCTTGGGTACAAGGGGTGTGTGTGTGCCAGCACAAACACAGAGAGTTCAAGGCAGAAAAATGTTCTTCACCAAGACTTGGAGCCAGCTCATCTATGCTTATATCCATCTCTGCTTCCAATGTCCACAACGAGCTGTACTGCCCCAACCCAGCACCCTGGTCTGCAGGGCAGATATACCTACAGAAACTTATCCCAACCACATAGGCAGTCTGCCACAGAGAAGAAATATGGACAAAAATGTCCCTAACCTAAACTACTTATTTCACCACTAACTCCTGGCAGGAATATGGACACAAATGCCCCAGCCTTTAACCAATTATTTCACCAATAACCCCTCCTGTCTCTTGCATTACACATATGTGCCTTTCTAAATCAAACAGCTGAATTTGTAATCATTAACCCATTTGTTTTAACAATCCTAAATTTACTGCCCTGAAGCCTGGACTGTGGTTTCTTGCAATATCGGTGACAAAAAAAATGACATTTCAGTCACTACATGTTCAATAGTCAGTACATGGCTTACAGAACATTTATACAACAAAATTCTAAATCCACTGTTAAAAGAAAAAAAAAGCACCTATTACCAAATTTTTGCACAAGGAGCCTGTATCAACCCCCTCAATATGGAGACAGTAGTTTCTGCTACCTATTACACTTAAAAGGGTGCCTCTCATCCTACATATCTGTACTCCTAAAGACAAGTGAACTCACTTGTATAAGCAAGGTGAACTCTTCTACAGGTTTGTAGAAGTGGGTATGAACTTAATCCTTTGCACAGGTTACACAGAATCATAGAAAATCCTGAGTTGGAAGGGAACCACCAGGATCATAGAATCCAATTCCTAGGCCTGCACAGGACACCCCAAGAATCACACTGCAACTACTTATAAGGTAATTCTCTAATATTGAACCTCTGACACAATTTCAGGCCATTCCTTCAGGTCCTGTCACTGGTCACCATAGAGAAGAGGTCAGTGTCTGCCCCTCTACTTCCCTTTGTGAGGAAGTTGTAGACTGCAATGAAGTCTCAGTCTCCTCCAGGCTGAACAAGCCAAGTGATCTCAGCCACTCCTTGTATGGCTTCCCCTTAAGGCCCTTCACCATTTTCATGGTTCTCCTTTGGATGATCTTTAACAGTTTTATATCCTTTTCATAGTCTGGATCCCAGAACTACACACAATTACAATGAAAAGCAAGGTGTTAAAATACAAAATACACATAGAATAAACACTTTCTAATATTAAAATGTTTAGTCATAATATAAACCAAAATAAATGTGGTGGATATGTAATATCAGAATAAGATTCTGAATAGTCTAAATCATTCATTGTGACAATGGAAAAAAAGAAAAAAAAGATGAAAAATCTGAAAGTCTAATATGAAATGTCAGCTCTCTCTCTGTTGATGGGTTACAAACTGCAGCTAAATCTACAAAAGGACATAGATGAATTTAGGTTGTCCAAAAACAAGCTGGAAATTTAAAGCCATCAGTAAGTCGCTAAATTCAGCAGACTGGACCCAGGAACTGCAGCTTTAGAGTATGATCTGCCACTGCTTTTCAAAATGCCAGGAGACACAAGAGGTAAAAGGTGTCCCCAGAGGTGTCCAACCAATGGACCATGTCTCACCTCAGTTGTTCTGTCTCCAAGGCACTTCAGAAGCAGCTGCTCAAAGGCCTTCCCTGGGGAAACACAGAGGACGTTTCTCTGCGTGTGTGATGTCCAGAGCATTTGAAGATTGTCTGGACATTGATCTACCTGCATGTGAAAAAAGTCTTGTCACATGTGAGGGAAGGGGCCATGGCATGCAGACCTCTCTTACTCTAAGATATGCAGCTGACCTGTCTAGCTGGAAACATGACAGTGCCAGCTCTCTGCTCAGTGCTCCACTTTGCAAAAAAAATATTATTTGAAGGCTGAAAAACGAGACAAAACAGGATCATGACTGTATACTGAAGTTATTGGGTCAGACTGGTAACACTGGACCATGAGGGCCAGTCCTTGCTTGCCCCAAGAGCTAGAAACCAGAAAACTGTAACACTTTCAGAAGAGTAAGGAGAAGAGGCAAGCTGTCTCCCACTGCCAGGCAGGCCTGCTAAGCAATTAGACTGCAGAATCATGCTCAGGTTTTGGAGCAATTACTATGTAATTCTCCATGCCAAAGAGTAGCTTTTAATTCCTTTGCTGAACAGCTTCAGAAAGAGAAAAGGGAAACATTTGTGCTCACATTTCCTCATCCTGAAACTTCATGGGAAAAGCAGAGGGAGGTAAATGAAGGGATTCAAATTTTCTTAGGTGGGAATTAAAGCCATGCTTCCTGGATGAAAAGGGCCTGCCTCTTAAGCTTTCAAAGGGGCAAAAGCACCTCACGGCAGGGAAGAGGTCAGAGTCCTGGCTTCCAAGTAAAGAGATATACCTCTCTACAACCAAATATAAGGAATCCAAGTCTCTGAGACAGGCACAAATGCTTTGTATTTCCTATTTGTGATGTATTTCTGTATAGCTGGGGATTACATGACTGCTGATATAAAATCTGTGCCCTACTAGCCTGCCAGACATCCCATACATTTCTGCCAAGCTGGCTGGGATGCCCTCTATAATGTTCATTCCAGCTACTCAAAACGAATAGCCTCTCCGAGCTAACAACAGAAACAACAACACAACAACAACTTGCACTGGCTTAGCCTTTTGCACCTTGTGGCTGCAGTGTATTTTTTCAGGCAGTGAGAATCATAAAACCAGTCTTAAGGTACCAGCCTCTACCTGCCAGCTGGGCAAACTACAGACTTTGGCACTTGGCTTTCTCCCCATACCCTGAGCCCAACAGACAGCCTAGGCACTTCTTGTGGAGGCTGTTAATTCCATAACCCCAAGCCCTTGCTTGGTTTAACCCTAAATCAGTTTCAATTCACAACAACTGAATGTCAGGAATCCAAATCTCTGAGTCAAGCTCAAATGCTTCCTATTTCCTATTTTAGACAGACTTCTCTTTAGCTGGGTCCATCAGTTTCATTTCACACTCTGTGACACTTTTCAGCATAAATTTACATGATTCTACTCTTACGTAACTCCTGTCCCCTCCAAATCTAGCTGGAATTCATAAAAGCCAGGCTGGCTGTAGCCACATGACACAACGTAGTCATCATTAAAGCACATGTGGTCTTTCAATAAAACACGATGAGACATCACCTATCAAAGCCATTCTAAAAGATACCTGCTCATCAGACATTTTTCATTTAGATCACTTTTCCCAGAAGAATTGAAGGAGAATCAGGAAACTAGAAGCAAGCACAAGTTGCAGAGAAGGAGGATTGTGTGAGGCTGTTGAAGCAAATGTCAATGTAACTGAAGCTTAACTTCATGCTCAGTCAGGTTATCACCTGCTTGTCATCGCTGCAACTTGTCTGGCCACACCAAGGGTTACAGAGGCTAAACCAGCAGGAAACTACCCTTCCNGGTTGTGAGGGGAGGAGAATGGAGGAGGGGTATTGGGAAAGAGAGAAAGAATAGTTTTCTGCTGGTTTAACTTTCCAAAATGGCTTATCAGGAGGTCAGAGGAAAGCCAGGACACACACAATGGAGGGAGTGGAACTGTAGGGCCAGAGCACAGGAATGAAGGGAGTAAAGGACTGCTGCTGCATTGCCTTACCCTGGATGAAGCTGTGGGGGAACTACAGTGGAGCAGTGTTTGTTCTTAGAACTGAAGGTTGTAAACTGTTTACAGCTCTCCACTATCTCTATTTTTTTTTTTTGTCCACGTCCTACTAAATGCAATGCAGCCCTAATGCCCTTTCTTTGCTGCTATGAAATGGTGTTCTTTAAAGAAAAATCAGCATATAGCATGGACCAGTCTTTTAGTGGTATCCCCACACCTTCCATGTTGTTAGATACTGTGCCTTGCTGTGATTGCCCTTAAGGGAGGGGCTTGGGCTTTACTGGAGTGTTTTTGCTTTTGTATCATCTAAGAAATTTCTGGTTAGGTTGGGTTGGGTTTATTGTTGGTTTCCTTATTCTTGATTTTAGTTTGGGGATGTTTTTCTTCCCAGAATTAACTAGCCTCATTACTGGAGGCCAGCTATCGAGCTGGTTAACAGATATTTTTTTATTAGCTATGATAGAGACCAGCTGTATGATACTTTTAAAATATGTAAGCTCTGTTAAGTTTTCAGTTTCCCAGCACACTGGACATTCAAACTGTCTGGATCCTATTTAACAAACATTGTTGAATGTATTCAGTTAATAAAAGCTTGGCAAATATTAGTAAAGGGCTTGTAATGGTTGTGAGTAACATAAAGGTTAAAAGCTTTTGATAGCATTGCACCAAGCCAGAGTAAAGCTTGAAGAAACTTACGTGTCAGTAGGAAATCTCAGCACTGATTCAGACATCATGAAATACTCATTTTTAAGAAACTGGAAAAGATGCAACTATTCTGCTAATCTGAATTTAGTTTTGAAACTTTTAACATTATTTGTCTCATATTATCCTGTTCTCCTGTTACCAGAACTGTCCCAGTCTGACAGTTCCTGTGAAAGCAAGAGGTTTTCTGCCCTGTGCTTGTCTTACACCGTTTCTACATAAGGACCAGGACAAAAGAAGAAAGGACTTGTGGTAGGTGAGCATACAGGGAACATTATCCCTCAGTGTAAAATTTGATTATAATTTTTTAGTTTTCTTGCTGCTCTCTCTGCACATAGGAAAGGTCTCTGTGCACCCCAGGACACAAAGAGGTTTCCCAGCACCTCCTCAGAGCTCAGATCAGCCAGGGGAGAGTCACAATGTGAACACTAGAAAGCACACACTGTTTCAGGAATTCTGTAAACATTGGATTCCAGCTCCCAGAACCGCTCCTAGATTCACCTTCTTTTAAAGGCTTGTCTGGACGAGGATAAAGGTGCTTTAAGAAAAAAAATTAGATGTCAGTGAAAACTTTTAATTAACATGCTTTCAGATTCTCAGTGTTGACAGGGTGTGTTGCATTTAGTGCATTTGCCAGCAAACAAGTTAAAATACATCTGTGTCCCAACCACGAGTGACAAGTTAGGACATGTTTTTAAAAGTTTCAAATTTTAACAGGAGTTAAAACTTGTTCAAGATTGTGCTTTTACCCTAGCAGGGTGTGAATATCACTGATGGGTTTTTCTGGGACTCCAGTGAGAAGCTGCCATACCCACAGGAAGCTGTTACTGAGCAACTTTCTCCTTTTCCTGGACTGTCAAATGAAAACACCATTTCATTCACCTGTATTTCAGGAAAGGACGTAAATGAATGTTTTAGACAGTATTGGGAAAAGAAAAAAAAAGCTGGATACTAGTGAGTTGGGAGGTTTGGCAGTGGCTGCAGGAGTCAGAAGCCGTGCTTTCATAGGGTGATAAATTGCAGCTTCAGAGGACCTGATGTAAGGTCAGGACTTCCATAGCCACATCACCCAGAGTATGGTACCACATTCAGCTTTTGTTCTAGTTGTGGCCAAACACTCTGCAGGGGCAACTTTGCCTCAGCTGCTCTTGGGCCAAAAGGTATCGGCTTTTTCTCTAGCTTCCTCACAGAGTGTTAGTGCAAAGGTGACATGAGCACTACATACCGTGCTTATACCTGGCTAGCTTGACAGGACGGTTTGTGTTTATGCCCAATCAAAGTTGTAGCTGCAAGGCAGAGATTTATTATTAATGATCATGAAGCCACAGCCAAGAATCAGTAACACTGTCAGCTGCGAGGCTGATTTACTGGGCAGCACTGTACAAAGCATTTTATCATTCCACACCTCAGTCTTCCACCTTCCTCAAAGGCTGAGAATGAAAATACCTCAGGAAAAACGTGCTGATAGGAGTCACCTTTTGGAAGTACTGCAAAAAGACAACTTCATCTAGAGGGGTGCAACACACTATTAGAAATCAGGAAATTGCAGTGACAGGGCCCTTAAACCTTTGGAGGAGCAAGGGGAGGCAAATCCTGCTGCCCACCCAAGAACAGCTCCCCAGCACTGTTTCTTTCTGGGCTCCACAGAGCTATCTCTCAGTTATGGCTGCCATGTCCTTAGAAATATCACTGCACATGACACAAGGGGGAACATGGTTTTTTTCTGACACAGCTATTGTGGTAAAAGCCTTAACACAAATACACTTGACAATGGTACCTCTTTTCTCAGACACTAAATCTCCAACACCTTATACACAAGCAACTGTACACTGGTTCATCCTTGCTCCTGCCACATAAATTCTATGACAACTTTTTATGTGGAAGGCACAGTAGAGAAGTGGTATTCTCATCTTTGTAACTGATTAGTTCTGCTATAAAACACTAATGAGGTCTTCCTTCCTTCCTTCCTTCCNCCTTCCTGTTTCACCTTCCTTCTTTCCTCCCTCCCTCCCTCCCCTTGGAAGGAGACTAAAAGACCAGGAACTTGAGTACAGTACAAGTTTAAGAAAGAGGAATCTCCCCTCCAGCATATCTCTTTGCTTGGTGCATAAAGGTGTGGTGTGACAAGGAGCAGCCTGGTAGCTGATGGGCTCAAGAGGTCATTCGAGGGGTTAAATCTTGCATTTGCACCTCACGGTCAAGGGTTTGGGTTAGAGATCTGTCTGGGTTTTAATTGCACTAGGACTGACAGAGGGACCACACAATATACTGCACACTTCCTGCTTGTCCAGAGACTCTACAGAAGAACTTGTGGAACTAAGTACCTAGAGTAAGATCAGTCGAGGCTTAGTCTTTTTTTACTCTTTTTCTTTTCAAGTTGTAAAACACTGAAAATGTTGAAAAACATATCAAAAACATAATGCAAAGCACACCGTCTAAACTCCAAGCCACTCTGTGAAATTTTTCAGTGACGTTACTCTGAAATTCAGACGTAGCCACGGTGGAAAGTAGAAATGCACATGCCTGTGCCGGTGAAATTGCATATACCCGTTCAGGATGGACAGGTGCCTTTTGGTACTGATTGCAAAGTCCTGTCATGGTCTTCCAGTAGGTCTTCTTAGGTAATCTGTTACATCAACCAGTCTAAAAAAGACAAAAGCCCAAACCACCACCAACAAAATCACGATTTCCCCAATATCCAGACTAAAAGGGGCAGACGAAACACGACAATTTCTGCATCAGGCGTGCAGTTGAGATGCGGGGGAGGATCCCCGAGAAGGAAGCTGTCCGGCCGGCCGTACCCCACGGTTGCGGTGCCGTCACGCCGTAAGGTGAGCCCTCCGCAGCTCGCTCCATCCCTTCTGCCGCCGATGCCCGCTGCCGCACACCACTCCACCACCACTGCCGGGAGAGGCGGCAGCCGGCGGATCCCCGGAGAGCGGCTCCAGCCACCGCGGCCCCCGGGAGCTGCCGCCGCAGCGCCCCCGGCCCCGGCCCCACCCGGCCCCTCCG
>VZTR01033786.1:181066-233570 GCA_013400775.1 Chaetops frenatus | reverse complement strand
TTTTTTTTTTTTTTTGGTCAAACTGTATATGTACATACAAAGAAAATAATTGCTAGTAAAGTTCTTTTTCAGATTTTTCTTAACCTCTCAAGTTTCATGGTTTTTTTCTCACTCAGCTGGTAATTTCTGAAGCACTTCCTGTTCCTGGGAGTGCAGAATTACTCCTGCCCCTGGCAGATGGACTTTTGTCTTGTGGTTGTGTCATTCTGTGCCTTGACTTGAAATATATTTCCAAGTCCTAACACTGGTAGAGATTCAAAAGTGCATCTTAAGAACACCAGTTGCTTGGTCTGCTCTTCCTGCCCCAGCAGTCGGGTGAGATTTGATGATGCCAGTTTTCCACTGTGTGATTTAAGAAGACAGATGTCAGAAAGGGCTTGGAATCATGGAAATGGAGGAGTTTTGAACTGCCACCTCCTGCCAGAGAATTGTGCACAAGCATCTTTCCTTCCTGGGTCCCCAAGGGACTGAGTAGTCATTTCTGTGGAATTGTGGCATATCCTTTTTTATGTACAAGGAGAATGAAGAGGTTGGGTGTTAGTGACTGGTCAGGTGGTTCATCTTACTGAGAAAGCTTTATACTTTTTTTTTTTTTTTTTAATTCCATTGGTTGCCTCGATGAAAATGCTAATTATAATAAGTGTTGTAATTTCAACAAATTCTTTCAGAGCATATGTGAATTTAAAATGTGTGATTTCAAACCAATTTTGCTATATTGTGGTTCTTTTTAAACAGAATGTTATTGCTATGAACAAGATAACTTCTGTTGTGCTGAAACAATGTAATATTTTTAGGTAAAACTTACACTGAAATCTAATTTTGCCTGACTAGGGGCTCTAGAGATTTACTTCTTTTGTTTATTTACTTACACTGAGGCAACAGTTTTCCCTGTTCAAGAATATAACCTGGTTGTACGAAAGTACTTGCAAATCTCATGCCTGTCATGGTAATAACTACATTTCAGACTTTCCAGATCACAATGTCTGACCTCAGTACTTGAGTTTTTTATCTGGTCCTGATACTTATTTATGTGAAGATGTAGAGACTTTGTCCTTGGGCAAGGAAGCAAGGCAGGAAAAGGGAAATGTGAGCTGGGTGAGGGAAGTGGAGCCCAAGCTTTGGCTTCTGCTGGAGTGCCGTCACCTTCTTGCTTGTGTCCACAATCCTTGGATACAAATCAAGTCTTGTATCAACTTATGTCACATCTAAAAACTCCTGCTGGTTGTATTAGAGGCAAGCGTTGCCTATGTGAGTATTTTACTCCTTCATTATGATGTTGTCTATGTTTTAAGAATGTTTTTTGTTCTGCAATACTGTTTGAAACAGCTAACTCTTGAACTTCACTTGCAGATGATCAGATAAAGGTCGAAGGTTTTCATCCATTTTGATTGTTTGATTTTTTTTCTAAGTTCTTTAATATTGGCTTTTAAAAAATCTAGAATAATACACATTCTAGTCTGAAACTGTAATGCTGGTTAATGGTTTCCTGCAAAATTAGTCCTATGAATCTGGTCATTATGCTATTTGTATAGTGAAAGAGTAGTAAAAGGTCACCACTGGTAGTATTGGACTGGTTTCAGTGTTTGTATTGTAGCTTAGGACAACTTTTTTTTTTTTTTTTTTTTTTTTTTTTTTTTTTTTTGGCACCTAACACAATTCTGATTTTAGAACTCCAAGTACAGGGAAATACTGCTGGTGGTCTAAGCATTTTAATCACCAAGTAGGCAAATATTCCAGGAGTTAGGATCCTTAGGATAGTTCCTGTGGCCATGTATGTGATAACTTGCACTAGAAGAGTGCTGGAGAGTGAATGTTTTGAGCCAAGCAATGCCACCTTCCGAGGCTTTTTCCAACACCACCACTGATACTGTCAGTAATAAAGTATTTGATAGTTGCTCTTTGCAGAGATCACAGTGACTAGAGATTTATTTTTAGATACAGTACAAACTAGACTCTTTCTCCTGTAGTTCACCCCTTAGTTTCCAAAAAAAAAAAAAGAGAAACATACCTATGGATCTGTTGGTTAGGTAAGTTGTTCTTGCTGAGTATCTCTAATAGCTGCAAAAAATTCCTTTCTAGCCTATAGTAGAGTAGCCATTTCTCTGAAGTTTGGTATGTAGAACCACCTGAGTATTTCAAATTAATTTGATGACACAATAAGCCATGCTCACAAAGGTCACCTGCTGTTCAAAGGAAGCAAAACCTATTAATTCTCACTGGAAAAGGACCATTTTGAACCCGTTAGGACCTGCATAGGCAGGGTCTTTCCAAAGGGGACCAAGAGAGAAAAAAGAAAGCAATCCCCAAGCTTTAGGAACTAAAGGCGGAAACTGCTTTTTCTAGCCCCCTGAAGCAAGGCTGTCATAAGTTTAAAATACCCACTTTCTGTCTTAAAAAAAAATATCATTTACTTGTGAGAGACATTGTTTCCACTGGAGTGCAGATCTATGTTCCTTTCAAACACCACCAATAAAACCAAGTCCAAAATTGGTTGGTGAAGGTAACATTTTCCAGGAATGAGTTATTAGGCTACTCACAAGTCCCACATTGCAGTTTAGGAGCCTGTTAAAGCAAATTTAGCAGAAATAACTCAGAGAACTTACCTCCTCTGAGGAGATTGGGCAGCAAATATTTCCCACCTTGATAACTAAACAAAATGACAGAAGTCATGGACTGATACTCAGAACACAATGGAATATGATCTTTTCATATTTTTCCCCCAGTACTATTTTTGCACATCCTACATACTTTTTTACTTTCTAATAAATATCCAGGAAGACATTTCAAAGCAGTGGAGCGAGAATAATTCAAAAATTTCTCTGAATTCTTTCTCTTGGATGTTTTTTATACATTTGTATGAATACATATGAGTTTGAAAATTATTATGGTATTTTATTCTGCTGTTAAACAACTTTACAAGTTAACGTTCACATTGAGAAACAATGTCATACGTATGCTAAATTAGACAACTTCCTGTTTATGGATCTTGGTGACGCTAGAATGAGGCCAAAATGAGTGCTTCCCAAAGTTTGTTAAGCTATGCATTGCACTTATGAAATTCCCCCATAAATGTTGCTAATGATAAGAGAAATGCATTTGATTCTTCTATGCAGCATCCCCCTGGAATTCACACGAAATGGCATGCAATAAAGGTACAAGAAGGTACTGTGTTTGCCTGAATTAAGAGGCTGAAGACCCACAGAACCATAGTGGAAAAATGGACAAGAGCACTTTCATGTGTTGCTGTTACAAATGACAAAAATTAAATGCTGCTAGAAACTTAGCCTCGTTGTTATATATGTGAGAGTTTATACCCTGGAGGTTCATCAGTCCTGGCTATTCCTCTGCCTCCATTACATGGACTCTATCTA
This sequence comes from Chaetops frenatus, assembly GCA_013400775.1. Classification (NCBI taxonomy): domain Eukaryota; kingdom Metazoa; phylum Chordata; class Aves; order Passeriformes; family Picathartidae; genus Chaetops; species Chaetops frenatus. The sequence goes on along the minus strand of VZTR01033786.1, from coordinate 230,199 downwards.
ATGTTTAACAAGCTTATACATTGAAGTGATGATGCAGAAATGTATTTACAAGCTCCTCTGGATAAGTCATCAGGAAAGTTTGCTATTTCAATGTACTTGGTCATCATTGCTATCTGATGAATGCTGTGTTAATCTGGTGAATTTTTTGCCTTTGTGTTTCTTGCACAGAAAATTGTAATTTCAAGATCATGAAGCTTCTGCTGTTATTATAAATTGGGTCAAAGAGAAGAAAGAAGGGGAAAATACTTTTCAAATGATGTTATAATAGGACAATCAACTTTAGAAAACAGAGAGATTCAAAGCCAACTGTTCTCTATTTAAATCCCAGTGCAAATCTAATCTAATCTAATCTAAAGAGGCTTTAGGGTCTTGACTTGCATCTTGTTGTTGTTATTGCATACATGTTATGATAGTCACTAGTTTAGTAATTTGTGGGTATACGGAAGTAGAAACAAACTAGTACTTCTGAAGTTTCCCTACTCCTAAATGCTTCATGGCAGGTGTGCCAGGTTTAACTACAAAAGCAATTGCTGGAGAAATATTCTATGTGACTTTGTCACAGAGAAACAGAAGATGGAAGCTCTGAGTCTTTCCTGAGGATTTTAGGAGGAATAATACACTCTTCATCTTTTGTGACAAAGATAGAATGAGGACACTTGTAGTGTAACTACAGGGAAGCCACACAAGTTTAAAATGAGACCATAAAAGGCAGCTGAACCTCAGAAACTCCCAGCAGCACTTGAGTGAAGCAACACACGTGTAAGAAATGCACTATTTGCAAGTGAAACTGGGCATTTAAAAACTTACCATACTGCAGGCATGTGAATCTGGCATATTAAAGGCAATCAAATTGCAGATGACAGTGACGTGGACAGCTGGGAAGGAATCCCACAGGAGGAGCACAGCCAGGGACGGCTTCTGAACAGCAGGTTAAACAAAGGTTCATTTCTGTAAGACTACTACTACTAGGAATTATTTATATTGTGATATGGGCTCTAAAAGCCAAGATTAAAAATTAGAGTCTTGTTTTTGCCAGGCACTGCGTGTAAACATCTATGAGAGACAGTCTCTACTCTGGAAAAGCTTCCAGGCTAAATGCAGAGAGGTTAGGCTGCTTCACTTCCTACCATTGTTAGAATCACATTTCTATTTGTCTTGGTCAAGATTATGAAGGGCGAGGGAATAAATTACCAACTTCCTTTTTTCCCCCCAGCCCTCTAAAAATCTGTTATTTGCAAGTTTCTTTTCTCGCTTCATGCTCTTTTCCTTCATAAAAGTGGAACTGTGATACTGAAAGCCTTGCCATCCGTGTGCAAGCGGCCAGGGCATTTTCATGGCCACCCATATTGATGGGCAATGCAAGCAATAACAAAGATTAAGTTAGAAGTGGCTCTTGAGTGAATAGATCAAGCAGCCCCAAAACCTTGAAATGTAGCTTGAAACAGATCATCGATAGCTCTCTAGTGACACTTCGAGGCCGTTTTCATGTACTGAAACTAAAATCCTTTTGACTACCTCAAGTGGCTGTTTTGAGCACTGGCAGCAATTTCCAGCATGGAAGTAGTGTAGGTTTTTTTGGAAAGGAAGGAAGGTGCCTAGTTTAGAGAAAACATTTGCATTTAGAGATATGATTTTTCTTTGGGGGGCAATTATTTCTCTATCAAGAGCCATCCTCCAGCTTGATTAAATAGTGGTATGTTAAAGTACAGAAATGAAGATTGATCATAGGTTTTCTTTTCTATTAAGAAAGTACCTTAAAATGCATTTTCGAGTTATAATTTTTGATTCCCAAGAGTTTTAGTAAGAAGTTTTCTATCCAAATTGTATTTCAAAACTACAGATATGGGAAGAAAATGTATGTATTCCAGTTGACTTAGAATGGAGCTACTGGAGGATCAGTTCAGATCCATCATCTGGAATGCTGTGAGTCTTCATGAACCAGCAGATGAAATGAATGTGTATGTTATGCATTAAATAGAAAAATATGTTTATTATTTCATATTTCTTTTCACCTGGCATTTGAAAAAGTAGCCTCATTGGTTTGTAAAACTGATTGTGTTCTCTGTGATTGCTAACACATTATGCCAAATTTATCAGAAGCGCTTACCTGAAAATTACAAGTTCACCAGCTTTTCCTCTAACACAAACAGGAGTGGTAGTGCAGGGATTGCCTGATGACATTTTTACCATCATGTTGCATAAATCAGCTAAAGTGGTAAAAAATGCTTGTGGTTTGGCTAAATTTATAGTCTCTGTATTGCTAGCCACATGGGAGAACTATGGGAGGGAATTTCCCTAAAACTGTTTTAGCCAACATAACCACTGGGACATCGAGCATTTGTTGCTATTGAGAGTGTTAAACTTGGAAAACTCTCTCTACAACATGCCAAGGGAGGAAAATATTTAAGAGAATAACATTAAAAAGTAGTAGTCAAAGGATTTCACACAGCTTTAGGAAATTAGCGGAACAATTTCTGAGTCATTAGTGAGAGCTTTTGACAACATAAAGAAATAGGATAATCTGGAAAGCTAGAGAAGAATAACTCCAATACCTGTTTTAGGTATGGTTTCACAAAAGGTTTTGGGGAAAAAAAGATAAAGAAATAAGAAAAGAAAAGATTGAGGGGTGTAAAAACAAAAAGAGAGGGACTGGCAGAAGGACAAAGGGACATGGGTGTTGAGTGGAACAACAACACAATGAAGCAAGGACTAGGGAAATTACAGATGAAGCAGCTAACAAAGATAACTGATAATACACTAGAGAAAATGTATTTTAGGTGGATAAAATTATTAGAAGTAGTTAACATCAGCTTCAAAATGACAAACCATGTCAATTCCATGTTATTATATCTTTTGACTGTATACCCAGTTTAGTAGTTCAGTGGGAGTTAGGAACTATAATAGATGTTGACTTCAGTAATATTTTTGATGCCCTCCTATGCAACATTCTCATAAACTCAGCCATGGAAATAAGAACTAGGAAAACAGGAGTTGAGAAAAGTCAGCTAAAAAATAACCCCAAAGTATAAGAGTCAATGATTTGCTGATATACTGGGAGGACTGGAAGTGCACATAAAAGGGAACTCAGAATACTCATAACACACATGAGAGAGACAGTCCAAAAATCAAGCAGAAGTTCAGCAAAGGACTGTGCTTCAGGAAAATGTATTTAATTCAGAAACAGAAAATGAGGACTACACAGTCAACAGGAATCCCAGGGTCAAGGTGGTTCACAGGAAATATCACTCAAGCATTAGTCCTCTTTCGAGTGCAATGGCAAGGGCCCAACAGGGTTGTTTTGAGCATCTTTTGAGAAAGATACACTTTAAGAATAGTTCTAATTTTCCCCGTGAATGTATAATACCTAACTCAATAGACCCTACATCTTAGACTGAATAGTTAGCATGTAATGAAATATCAGATTATTAATATTAAGAATGATTGATTTATTTCCAAAACCTGGGTTTTTTTGTTTAGAGACTTTACTGATAACTGTATTAAGAATAATATGTGTCTCTTTTAGTGCATGTGTATTTTTATTTAGCTGGATGTTTATACATATGTCTCTCATGAAATAAATTCTGGACAACTGTTACTGTGCCCTCCCTTTCCTGTACAACTTTTACTGAAGTACAAGTCTAAGTTTTCTCTGATCTCTCAAGAGCTTTTGGAAATCACTCCATTGAACTACAATTATAAAGCAAAGATATATTGGTAGGAAAGGGAGATTGAGCTAAGTATTTTGACCACCACTGGCATTAAGATAGGACAAAGACAGATTGTACCTTTCAGGTTATCTGTTCTAACCTCAAACCTCTACAGGGTTTTCCACAATTTTCCTGCTGTGTAACCTGTTAGCCCATTGAATTAGACTTGTAGTCAGAAAGCCTTTCCTAAAACCTAAGTAAAATCCTCTTTCTTACAAACGATAGTAATTTTTTTTGGTGCTGCCTCCAGCTGACACAGAGAATAACTGATTTCTCTTTATTATAAGTTTTCATGTGATGAAAAATCAAACTAAACTCCTAACCCTCCAAACTTCTTGTTTGTAGCACACAGACCCAACTCCTTTCTATGTAAATCCTGTGTACTGCCTTCCTTAAAATCTATAGCCTATACAGAAAAAAACTGAAAGTAAAACATCACTGCAGTATTGCTGTACTGGTTTCTTAAGAATGAACTAGTTTTCCANATAATACATGGTGGACAGGCAGCAAACATACCTAAATAGTGTTGTAGAGTGTCACTGTACACAGTGGCAAACATGTCCGTAACATGCTGCCCAATAGCACAGATTAATAAGAAAATAACACTTTTAAACAAAGGAAAATGCTCATCAATCTTCACTGAGTCCTCCTTTTCGGTCTGATCTTGAGGTGCTAAAATCAGATCCACATTTTCATAGTCTATAGCCACTTTTCTATGTATACACTATGTAATATAATGTGTATATATAAAACACATATATATATAAACAGAGTCTGCAACCAACTTGCTTACCCCACTGTACTACCCAGATTTGAAAAGACTCTGGGTTTCGGGATACATTATGTTAGGTGTCTCATCACTACTTTATTTTTTGTATTATGTCTACCCAGGACACACTGCTTCATTTTATCTTTTTTCCTTGTGTATATACTTTAACACTCTCCTCTGAGTGTAACTGGGCTTATCTCAAGGGAAATTCAGGCACCTTCTCCTATGCATGTATTTTCATTTATCATGGAAGTGCCAGCAGGGAGAGTGGCAAATTTCTATTACTCAGTAATCACTATGGTCTGATCAAAGCAGAGACTGAGATTCCCTGATCTCAGACTCCTGTCAGTATCAGCATTTCAGAACAAACTTGTTTTTTGCCTTTTTTTTTCCTTTTTAAAGTTGAGAAACTGTCAAAAATAAAGTTGCACGTGAAAACTTAATTTTAGTTCTTTTAACAAACACAGTTTTCATGGAAGCTTTAAGGATTTCATACTAAACATGAAGGCCCCTTTGTGAAGGTACCTGCCGCAGCCAGCACGTGGGTTTCAGTGGTACCTACCCCTCCTGTGCCTGTAACTATCTGAGACATGGTTATTTATGAAGTAGATCAGCAAAGAAAAGAGTAATGCAGTGTTCCTCTGCACAAGGCAGAATGAGGTTGATGTCTCTATAATTCAGGGAACAAAGTAGGAATGAAAGAGACAGGACCCTTGTGTGCTGAAAACGCTTATCTGGAGTCCCAGGGAAATGTGCTCTTCCACTGTCACTGACACTGGTTTGCCATACAACCTTGAGCAAATGATTAAGTCCAATGTTTTAGAGGGGTTCTGTGAGGGGTGTTTTTCAGGTTGTATGAATATTTACCACTTTAACCAAACAAAATAGGAACAGTCAGTCCTTTGGTATTTAAGATTTTTACCCTAGAATGAGGCATATAGCAGCAAACCATTTAGAAATTTGGGGTTTAGTCTCTCTGCACTGTAGTTCTCCCTATAACAGGGGGAATAACAGGACTCCTTGACTTCACACATGGATTTGATGTCTAGGGTTCCTTTATAGTGTCTGTAGAAAGTTAACTACCTGGGAAAGACATTCCAGTGCCCTGCTCCTAGCTGCCCTGTTTAGCCAGGAGCAGAAACAGCAAAGGGGGGAAAGGAAGGATGTGAAAGATTTTCGACACATATTTTTATGTACTTATTTTTACAATAGCTGAGAGTCAGCATACTCTTGGAAACTGCTGGCAAGCTTCCACGCCTGGCTGAAGAGATTTGAATACCCACCTCACAGAAAAGTCCTTCCCCTGCTCTCCAGTGTATTCATTCTTGCAGGAGGGAAGGAGTAGGAAAGGGGGAGTTCAGTATTTCTCTCACCGAGGCCATCCCAATGCACTCCAAATTATTAGATACTTAGTGGACCTACCTTTAGTCTTACTTTTTCCTAGATTCAAGTAGTTGAATTTAAAGGCTTAATCTTTTTCTAAACATGGACTTTTGTCAAAGTGTGTTGTAAGCTTTACAAGAACATAAAGAGGCTGTGAAGTCTTAGTACTGTTGTAGCAATGTCAGCCTCCGTGATTTTCTGATTTTTAAGTGGGTACTTGTCAGCTACTCTTTTTAGCCTAGGTTTTGTATGTTATTTCTCTTTTTAGGATAAAAAAAAGGGCAAAAAACATTCTGACTGTGCACATGCAAAATTGTCATTGTACTGACCCAAGTTAGATCATCGGGTCTGATGCTTAAACTGATAAGAACTGGGAAAGAAAGCTCTCAATACACAGATATACTGAAACAATGATGTATATTTTGTCTTTTTCAACTCCATTGGTCTTAGTAGCTGGGGTTATTGACAAATGTATCCATAACTGAGATGTCATAAAAGATATTGTTAGTAAACGAATCCCTGGCAAACTCATTTTAAATATGGGTTTAAAAACTAAATTAAGAAAAAGGGAGAGGGGAAAATGAAAGAGGTCTACAGAGTATGCAGAAAAATGACAAGATGATTTAAAACTGCTTAACCAATTTTCTTCAACCTAAGAGTGTTTTCTTGAAGAGGCTATATTGCAAGCCAACATAAAGATTTCTGGCTTGCCATTTTTGACTTAAACAGCTACAGAAAATTTCGATAACAACATATGGAAGATATTTTTTTCACATTCATTTAGCTGAAAGAATTTTGTTCTAACTTGTCTGATATAATGCAAGAGTAAAACCAAATATGGAAATCCCAAGTCCCAGAAGAATGTGAGAAATTAATGAGAGGTGCTAAGTTGAAGTTAAAAACGAAAGTTGGCACTGAACTTTACCTAAACAGTCATCAGGAGGGATTTTTAGTAGCAACCATCTTGTGTACTTTGTTAAGGAACAATAAAACACCAAAACCAAACAAACCCACAAAAATCCTCCCTGGTCACCCATGGATCTTTTAAAGGGCAATATCAGCAACTTGCTACTTGAATTTGAGATGTTCCACCAGACTTTTAAAGAAGTACCACTTCTGCTGTATAGTTAAGACCCAGTTATTATAATTACTGGAGAAATTTCTCTGCCCAAATTAAGGTGCAAACAAGACCACATGCTGAATTCAATAGTATGGATTTTTATTTAACAGTAAGTGAGATGTAGGGAGGGAGAGAGAAAGAAATAGGAAAAGCAGTCTAGAAATAGGAAAAGGGGTCTAGGGCAGAAAAGAAAGAGAGTGACAGAGAGATGGATTAAGTAGAGAAAAATATCACCACTCCATGGATCCTGACAGCATCCATTGCATCCTCTTCTTCTGGTCTTCTCTGTTGTGGGAGTCCCAGCATTATCAAAGTGATGGTTGCAGTCTAGATCCAGTGAAAGCAGCACAATAAGCACAGGTCCACTGGGTTTATACTTTCTCAGGTTCAGGTGGGAATGCCCAGGTGTTCCTTGGTGGTCTGTTGTTTGAGTCACTAACCATTAACAGTCCAGTCTCTCACAGATACAGATATAAAACCCCATTTGTCTTTCAGGAGATAACTATTGGCATACAACACAAATTAATATCAGCCACAGCTTTGAAAACCAGTATTAATCATGGCTGCAAACATTTTGGTGAAGGATGGTAATTGTATGTGGTAACTACCAGAACAGAAATTGGTAAAGGCATTTGCCACCCCACTGCTCCGTCAAAGTCCATTAAAGTCACAGCCTTATGCAATACTAGAGTCTCCTGATCATTTGTACACAATAAAGGTTTTGTTTGTAAACTGGCCCTGTATGGTGTATGGCTGGGTTGCTGGTTTTACCATGTGAGTTATACAGTCCATGGCGAGGGCAGAGCTTTACCTGTGTGAAGCAAACTCTTCCTCCCTTACCAAAGAATGGGAGACGGGGATGTGCCCTTGCATCAGTCCCAACGCTTTCAGGAAGGGTTGAGGAGGAATGCAAATGCCCAGGGTCCTGCACCCTGAGCAGGCCAGTGCCTCTGATGTTGTGTAACCATGAGGACAATGTTGTAGGCAGCATCTGTGTCAAATGTTCCCCCAGCCCGTGGGGACAATCGTGAGAAGACAGGCAAGGATGTGGAGGCACCCACAGCCACACCAACACCGACATGCACTGCAGGAGCTGCATTGGTGGCTGGAGGAGGTGAGGCTCCAGCTGCCCTGGATGGGTCTCCTCCTGGCCACCACCCCAGCCATGAGTTACAGCATGAGGTTCCTCCAGCTGCAGACCAGACCGTGCAGCCCTGGGTGGTGGCTGCTCTTGGACTCTGCTCGGAAAAACCTCCTCGGGGATGCTGAGTGCTGCCAGCAGTGTAATGCAGTCTGGATCCTTGCAGTTGGGGAGCAAAGTCAGCTGGATTTTGGCCAAGTCTTTCACAGGAACCCAGTAGGGGAGTAAGGGTTCCCTCTGCAGAAACATTCTCTGTGGCTTGCTTGTAATTTGATCTACAGCTGTCAAGAGTGAATTCTGTCTATACTCACCAAGTTTCATAAAATAGCGTGTATAAGGATGTCCCTTGTTAAGGAACACCCATAAAGTGCATTAAAGAATGGAATGAATCACAATTTTTATACAGAGAGCATTACACTAAATCCCTAGGATAAGAATATTTTGTGTACTAATTGATTTTATCTTGCTGTGCTTTATTCAGCTTTTGCTGTGATGGCCTGAAATAAACAGCAAGGCTTCCATTTTGCCCTGTGTCAAACCCAATTTCTGCATGTTTGCTTTGTGGGACCCATCTAAGTGACTTCAGTGCCAGTACATGGAGCTACTTCATTCTACAGGAGCACGAGCTAGTTCTCATCTGCAGAACTGTGGTGGTAAATGCTGACTTAAAGGCAACTAATGATATAATTAATGGACAGACTAGTTGCTTTTCATTAACTTGTTCAGCTAATAAAACCCATTTGCAAGCTCCAAAGGAGTCAGTGAGCATTCAGAAAAGTTGATTTATCAGTAATAGGCAGCCAAAGCTTTCTGTATCCCTTTCAAACAAGTATTCCTTTACAAAATTAAATAAGTATTTGAACTGCTGCAGAATATGTCTGTACAAAGAAAACCACAAGATATATGATAGTTTCTGCTGATTTTTCTCCTTTACCCCTTCAGGTTTTCTATGTTGTCAGCAATTTTAAATCTTAAAAAAGCCCCATTAGATTATAAATGATCCAGAAAACCTCACTGAAGCTTCTAATTTTTACCAAACTGACCATAAAAATCGTCTAGCACAGAAGTTAAACAGCTGCATTGGAAATGTCATGTCATGCTATTGTACAAATTAGGAAGCATCATCAGAAAGATTTTAGTTCCCTTTTAACTAAAATTATCATTTCTTCTCCAAAATTTGTGTTCTCCTGTTTAAAAATTCAATTAAACACCTTTTGCAATTACTTATATGTGTTCAAACCAAAAGGCAAACGCCTATTAGAATAGCATTACCCTAGTGTGGTATGTCAGCCTTTTATATGGGAAAAGCTGGCTCTGTCTCCTTGAGATGTTTCCATTTTGACTTTCAAAAACCACCAAACACAATTATTATAAACAATAAAGCACTTCAGACATATTTCAAGCAGGGAAATCATTACATTAAAATTCTCAGAATCACAGGTCATTTTTTGAAGTGTAGATTATTAAATTTAATTGTCTCTTAAAAGAACTGGGCAAATCAAGCTCCTAGAATTAAAAAAAAAAAAAAAAAAGATCCAGCGCTATGCTTGAGGAAGATATAACTATTCACATTATTTATTTTTTATTGCACAGCAGTAAAGTATACTGTGTAGTATTTTAGACAACTGTATTAAATATAACACTCTCTAACCATTTTTGAAATAGAGACGCTGTCATTTTCTTTCAAAATAATTTAAGCAATGTCGATCTGAGTTAATAGAAAACTTTTTCTGGATCATAACACCTGTAATAATTATCTTTCTCAGAACCAGTATTTTATTTCATAAGGGTTTTGTAGCAGACGTGCTCAGCACAACAAAAGGAGTTGGTGAGAGGTTTCAAAGATGCTGTGAGCAAAGGAAGAGCCACAGTCACCAACCCATCAGGTGAGCAACCCCTGGCCACTGCAGGGCTTGTCTCCCCCTCACGGTGGGGTCCCTGCTGCTCCATGGATTGCTGTGCCAGCAAGGGCCTCACATCTCCATGAATGAGCTTTTTTCACAAAGTCATAGGGCATGTTAGACTGCCACACACAAGACTCCCCTGCACAACATTTGGGTTGCCCTAGGAAAAACAGCTGCCCACAGCTCATTACATCATTCTTCAGAAAGGCTCTGCCTCTTTGTATTTGCTGTAGGCTAGCAGTCCCATGCACAATCCCTGACCTACTATCCTGATTTTTTTAACACCCACACATCTCATAAGGCTGGAGAGAAAAAAGAAGGATCCCAAACATTCCCTGTTATCTATCCACATAGAAGGAGAGAAAAATCTTTTGCAATGCTTAGTGCTTGACCCCTCTCAGCAGGGTCAGCGGACTGGTGAAAAAGCCTTTGCTGTACTAAAGAACAGGGCAGACCCAACCTTCTGGGCACTTGGGGTTAGCACTACTCCCAGGGCCACAGTGCTCTCCAGATGTGAGGTGACCAGCCTGGGGCTGACCATTTCAAAAGCAAAAGGCCTCTGCATGTCCCAGTGTCAAGGTGAGCTCCAGCCCTGCGGAACAGAGCACTGCCTTCTGACCCAGCAGGCCTGCATGGCATGCTCAAATGTCTCTTTGCCCTTCCTGTCCCCTAAGACATCAACATTCTTACTTTGGCCCCTCGGCATGGGTGCCAGAGGCTGGGTGGGAAAAGGGGCGAGCATGAGGGGATTATATTGGATGGTCTGTTCCTAGCCCCACAGGAAGAACAGCTAGCTGCCTCTAGCTCCTACCACATCTCAAAGCCTGCTCAAAGAACACCCCTCACCCCTGAGTTATTTGAGACCTTCAGAGACTTCCACATCCCCAGCTTTTATCCCTTCTTTGGCCCCTCCTAGGTCCGTGCTTGGAAGCAACTCCACTCCACCCAGTCTGTAAGCCCACCCCAATGTTTATAGCAAGTAACCATATTCTAGAGGCAGGGCATGAAAGGGTGGTGTCTTCATCCTGCATGGGATAAAAGGGAGGGATAGACCTAAGGGCCTTCCCAAACAGCAGTTAGTCCCAAGCTGACACACTGTGAAAGGCAAAAATACTCTATTGTTGTCAAGTGCAAACAAATTTTATTGGCCTCACACAGAGAGGCTGCTGGCAAGGAGCAAGTTCTGAAAGTTAGTCCATGCTTCATAGCCTTTCAGGGACTGTCTTCCCCATTGGGACACTAAAAGAAGAGAAAATATGTGTGCATAAGCCAGGCTTTCTAACTAGTCTCAGCCTACATTGCGATGTTCACAACCAGGAAATATTTTCAGATAGGCCACCCTGGTTTATTGGGGATATGTGGATACCCTTGGAGTCCACTCAGATTAAATGCATATGGAGGTCCTTCTCAGGCCATGGCATAGTTGGGTTTCTCTGAGAAAAGCAAACATAACACAAACAAGCTGTGTTCTGGCCTGGCCCATAAAAACACCTGAAAGACAGCAAGACTCCCATCCTTCTAAGGACCACACATCCTTAGAAACAGAGTAAACAAAGGCAAGTGCCAATAGCCCTTCCCACCACGCAGTTCTGAGGCACAAACAGACAGACAATAGGCTGTCTGTCCATGCACTCATTAAAAAGCATCTGTTATTACAGGCTATAAAAACACAGACAGGGCACTCTGCTCCTGGAGATGAAAGCAGGCAAAACCCAGGAAGGGAAGAACTTTATATCCCACCGCGATCCTCTAACATCCTTCTTTTGACCTCCATAACCATGAGCTCCTTTGCTCCTTAGGGTTGCTGGTTCATCTGCTTCAAAGTAAGGGCACTCACTGCCAGCATTCAGGAAGCTGCAGCCTCTCCCACCAGTGCCTGCAGCACTACAGGCATTCCCACCACTTGCCAGCTGCAAAGGGGACACACTGGGAATCTCTGACAGGATGATCCCTCCTTGTAGCAAAGTTAGGGCACTCTTCCCTCAAAATACCCCTTACCACCCTCATCCTTCCTCCCTAGAGACCAAGGGGTCACACAATCTTCCCACTTAACCCAGCCTTCCTAGTGGCCTGGAGAAAGTGATTGTAGACACGTGCAACACCTACAAGAGCTCTGCAGGCAACGTGTGATGTGCTCAGTGTGAAAAAAAAAGTGAACAAGGCAAGGTCTGAGCTGCTCTGTTCATTCAACTGAAATGGGAATAGCTAGAGAGGATAGCATGGAAATAGGTTTTTAAGGGACAATATAAAGACAGTTTGTCTGTCCTTTCATATCGTGTGACCTAGAAAGGAAAGAAGTGAATCCTTTCTTTGGCTGTTGCAATTATACAGCTTGAAGCAGTCAGGCTGTCTACCTTCCTGCAGGAGATGTGACAGCTCCCAGCACCAGAAAGCCTCATTCCTCTACTTTGAAGAGCAGATTTATAATCCATGAGCTGCACAATCTAAAGGGAGTTATAAAGGTTTTCCCAAATAACAATAAATAAAAGAAATAACTGCTACAGCCTCAATTATGGAGGGTTTGGATCTGTTTTTAGTATTTTCACATGAAAAAAAAGGTCAGCTGAATCAGAAAAAGATGACATGGGCCAGATGTTACCATGCATTGCAGAAGATTTCTGTCACTGCCCAGCATCAAGCTGTCTTGGCCTTCAGCAGATCCATCCTCTGGTCAGGGAGAAATCCTCTTGCTCCTTGCTCACCACACCCTCAACAGAGCCTGAAGAGTGTGGCAAAGGCAGGCGGGAGCTGCAGCCAGCCACTTCAAAGCATCCAGCCTCACTCAGAACTTGCCTCTGGTGGCCCAAAACAAGGAAGAGCCCAAAGACATCCGTTTTACCTTTCTTCCCTAACTGCTCCATTTTGTACAAGTCACTTTAATGGGTCTCTGAGTTCAGCCTACAGGAAGAAAATGTCTCCAATGATTTTAAGAAAAGAGAATTCCAACAGTTGTCAACCCTCCATACAGTTCTTCATACAAATAATGGAATTGCAGATTTAATTTTTTCCTTCAAAATAGTGTAGAAAATTTATCAGGCATTCACAAAATCCTCTCTCAGGCTGTTTTCCTTGTAAGGGCAGAAGGCTTTTAAAAAATGAGGGCTGAAATGTAACAACTGCAAACATTCTGGCTGAAACTAGAATCTCATTATTAGCATATATATGCAGTTTGAGGGCCTCCCAAAGCTCTTTTCTTTTAGTGTTTGGCCTACCTTTTAAATTAATGACATAGCAGACTTTAAGCTTAACCTTTTCCTAATGATCAGGCAAGAGTTTTATATCTTGATTTTCCTAACAAAAAGATGCCTGTAGGGAAGTACTTGCATAATGTACAAAGTAAGCATTGCTCTTTGCCCTGCTTCACCATCCCAAGGGGTCAAGCTCCTCTTTGGTCCCTGAAGATTTATCTCCCCCTTCTCCCCAGAACTTGCATGGAGAGAATGGACAGTGAGCAGGTACAGGTGCTCCCAATTGTTTGGCTCTCTCCTGCTCCTTCCTCAAAGCACATAAAATAAGAAGATTCCAATAGCATCACCATCTGCCCTGACTGCCCACAGCCAGAAAGGAGAACTGCAGTAACCCAGCCACCTAGTCCCTGTCAGGTAGGCACCACTGTATTTTTAGCCAGAATTTTGCACACACAACACACATGTGCTTTCTCCAAACAGCACATACACAGAGTCCACAGAAAGCACCCCATACCTGTTGCTTGCCCAAATCCTGCATGTCAGGAACACTGTTCTTCATAAGTGTGATTTGGCCAGAAAAGTTGCATAGAAATATTCATAAATGTCAAATAGTAACTAGACATCCTTAATTGTACCNCCCCCCCCCTGGAAATACTGTCATCCTATGACAGATTCCTTATCAAAAGCGGAATCAGAAGAAGAAATAGGACCATATATTTCTATTTTCTGATTTCTCAGCTTGTTAGCTGTTTTCTTTTTATTAGTTTGGACAACTTTGCACAATCTTCAAGCAGCCTGCTATCACAGGACCACCTCCATTGCAGCTGCTTTTAGGTAGTAATTTTTTTAGAGGAGGGGAAAGTAATTAAATCTTTAAGTATTCATTCCCAGCTGCTACCAAGATCCTGTCTTTGTCATTTAAACTAAAAGGAAGAAGCCACAAATTAAATCTGCCTTTCCAGAAGGAAGAAGACTAGACTTTCATGACAACTGCTTGCAGTCTTCATAAGAAAACCTAAAAAATAATGTACCATCTGGGTGTTAATCCATAATATAAGAATTGGTAAGTCTGTAGTACAGTGGGGATTGAGTGTGTGTGTGGTCCCTGGGCAAGCCTTCTCACATGGAACTGGGTCTGAGAAAGATTTGGAAGATGAAGTATAATACCCTAAAATTTGTATGGCTAAAGAAGAAAACATAGATGTAGCTGCCTTTTTGAGATTTTTCCACCCTCAAGGGGACCTGGAATTGTTTTTTGGACATTTCTGCAGAACCTACTGTTGCATTCAGGTATGACTCTACCTTTCTGTTCCAGCTCTCTCCCTGGAAGTTGGAGGTGGTCTCCTTTCCCTATGGTGGAGCGTTTGCTGGGCTGGTTTCCTGCTGGTAGCTTTATGAATGCAGCATGTTGGCTGGCCTGAGCTTCTGTCTGACACCATGGCTTGAGGCTGTCCTTGGCTTGAGGCTGTCCTTCGTGTGTGTCCCCTGCAGCTGTTAAACTGATGGCTTTAACACAGTGCCAAACAAAAGGGAAGGAGAGGCCTCTGAAGTGTTTGCTATGCAGTGCTACTATGGGGGAAATGAGGTTCTCTGGTTTCTCCTGCCTAACCAAGACCTCAAGAGGGAATGGATTCTGTCTTTGCCGTTGTCCTGTGCATAAGGAAAATCTGTGTCTCTGTAAAACCCTATGAGCAGTCCACCTTTCCTTGATCCACTGAGACAGAACAACCTGATTTTCTGCCTTTTGTAACACTTCATTGCTGTGGATGTCTCTCAGGGGGCATTGCTAAGGAACACCTCAATCCCTTTGGTTTCAGTGACTGTCTCCCCTCTCAGGTGAGCCCTGCACAGGATCAAACTAACACAAGAATACAAGGAAAAGCATGATGGAGACTCTCACATATTCAAGCAACTTTACCTGCTCATAATCTCTTCTCCTCCCTCCAGATGTTATTTTCATCCTTGCATGCACTTCTGCTGTGAGTTTCCTTCTGCTGAAATAGATCCTCTCATATTTGGAAGCGTAAGGGATAAAGTTGCTGATATTCACAGGAGTTGTGAGGCTGAAACTGTTGCTGCATTTGTCTTCATGTTGCCAAGCCACTGCATTCCCCACCCGGCAGCCAAAAGAGCCCCAACCCTGCAACCCAGAGAAGATCACCGCCCTCTCCATTCCATTGGGGGGTATAATATTGTTTGGTATGTAGCCATAAAGGAGAACCTGAGCCCTAAGAGCGTGAGAGGGACTGAACTACTCCCTTCACACTTAACCTCAGCTGCCTTATCTAATTACCATTTCACTCACATTGTGCTGTCTATTAGACTGGGGCCAAATAGGTGCAACTGAAATCAAAATTCGGTTCTTATTAAATTCTTTCTGCAGTCAAGAGAGACAGGTCCCAGAGGATTGAGAAGGGATGATCATGAAAACAAAAGAGTAAAGCTGGGGCATAAAATAGCCCAAAAAACTTCTGTAGTTTTTCTTGGGTCATTCAAGGACAGTAGGACAATACACATAAAGAAAAATGGATAGAGACCTAGATGAAAGAAAGAGGGAGTTTAGTCCAACCTGCATCTCAAACTTCTTGTCCTGGGAACCATCTTCATTGCAAATGTATCTAGTCTAAATCTCTATATTTTTGATTGAAATGTTTGCACAACTTACTATGACAAAACCTACCTCTGTGTAACTGCAAATGAGCTCTCCAGGTAGCTAATTTTTTTTCTGTTGCTGCTTTAACCTCATTACTTCTGTTCTGTTTTCATTAACTAATGATAGGAATTTGATTGTAGCCTGTTTTTTCAGTCTCTCTTAAAAAAATTCAACAATCATGTTCGCTCCTGCTTCACCCATCCAAATAAACCTTCATTAAGAGGCAACTAAGGTTTCTCAAGCAATATGCCACCATAATAATGACTGAAAGGTGAGACCTTTCTAGGCCACCCTGTCCCCACAGGTGTTGGCTTGTTTTCTCTGGAGCACCTCATCTGCATCCACTGCTTGGACCTTGGAGGCTTTCTGCAAGACCTTTCAAACTGCAGCAAATGTCATGGTCTGCAATGAAAAACTGGTGAGGTTTTGGATAGGAATAGCTTTGAGTTTCACTGACCAGCTATTGCTGAAGCCTCTCATAGTATGAGAGGGCTGCCATTGCTAGTGGACCCGAGTGGCTGCGTGGGTTGGTGCCACTAAAATCCCATGGGGTTAAGATGAGTTGAGGAACAGCTTCTTGTATCTGTGCATTGGGATGTAGATCAGTGTAGCACCCCAGCCACTTCAGGCTGAAAGAGAAATGGGCTCACTGCTTTCAATACTGAGGTGACCAAATGCCTCCTTCAGCAAAATCTTTGTAGAACATTTGTACATTTAAAAACTTACTGCGACTCTGTTTTAGCAAGTTCTGTGGTGGAAAGTAGAAGTCCATGAAAAAGAGAATTTTACAGGAAAAAACCCACATATATTAGTCAGGTCTTCTTATTTTATATATTTAAGGTATTTATTACTTCTTCTGGGAACATTTGGTGCCTAAAGCAAGCTGTATTTCTCAAATTATCTACCCCAGCCTAATTTATCTGAGTAATTAATACTGCGGGGCTATAGAGCCCATCAGGGAGTCTATGCTTTTGCTGTTGTGCACACAAATAATGATATCTTGTCTTCAGCTTTGGACTAAGGTGCCTAAAGAAGGACCTCCCACAGAATAGAAGTACTAATGTCCTGTTCTGGAGCTGCTGCTAAAGATGACCATGTTTAAGACATAATCCTGTTGCCCAGTTCCAATTGTTTTACAGGTCTGCATCCCTGTCTAAGACTTGCTTTAGTGGGTCTGATTCCCTGAGCTCCCAAGGATCATATTCAGACATCTGAAATTCCACCTAAACCCATATTTTTTAATGGCAGTCCTAAGATCTCAGAGGCCTCTTGTTGGCAAGAAACTGCAAGCTGAGGTCAAGGCTGGAATTGAAGTCCCTGAATAAAGCTCTGACGGCTCTCTGTGCGAGGCTCTTACTGCCTTAAAAGAAGAGGAGGGAGCCTAGAAGCTAGGCAGTACATCACCCTTGTCAATATGTTACCTTCTTTCTTGCCAGATGTCTAATAAAATAGTCTGTGGAATGATATCCTCATAGATCAGTTTTAAAATTAAATGAAAATCTCATGTTCTAAAGAAGAAAAATGCTAATCTATTGGCTAGTACTGCAGAAAATAAGAACCACAGAGTGTTATAGCTAGGGCATATATATGAGATTCCATATCAGAAGAATTCTGGATTCAGCAAAAAAACCCCAAAAATAGATATTGCTAGAAACACTGTCAGTGTTCCCAAAGAGAAATACTTTAATAATTATGCTTTATCTATATCCCGTCAGTCAGAGAAGGATAATATTCAAGGTAGGGTAAAAATACTGATCTGCACGAGCTGTTTCTGATTTCTTCTTGTCTCCAGGGAAGCACAGGTAATGCACAATTACAGGTACTTTTCCATGCTGAAACTTCAGTGGTAGATTACTGGTGGAGAAAGTGGGGAAAAAAACAGGCTTTAGCAAGACTCACATGGTGAAACTCAAGTCAACTCAAATACTTCCAGTCTTTACAGACATTTTCCTTCTGGAGCACTATTGTTACAAACAGCGTATTTTCATTTACCAAAATTCAGATTGTTTGCCTTTCCCTTTCAAAATTACGCTCAGACTTTGTTTCCTCCATTTGCAATTCCTTGTTGCGTACTTTGCTGTGTTCTTTTTTAACTGGTACTTTATTGCCAAGCCCAAAAGACGAAAAATTATCAACCACAAGATAAAATTGTGTTTGTATTGATCAGATCACCCAGTGTATTTAAAACAGACCAAATGTGCTGTGAGGGACATCTCTGCCACTCTGATAATCAGAAGCTTCTGTAAACAAAATTCTTTTTGCTACAACTATCAAAACATTAATTCAGGAAAGCTGGAACTGAATAAGTGGAGTTAACCTGTATTTGCCCTCCTCTTTACACATACATATATTTACAGAAAGTTTCTGTCTCTTCTGGTTGTGAAGATAACCTTTCAAGTATAAACTGAGAGGAATGCTAGCTTGAGTCTGGAGCCAAACACATGGAAACAATAACACTAGACATAAGCTGCCTTCATTCATCTCAGTGGGATGCGAGCAATGAAGTCTCCTCATGACAATGTAAAAGCCAGACCTGTTAACTCTTTCACTGCTACATTACGGTAACAGAAACTTTCATTCATCTGATGTATCCATCACAGCCTGACTGTATTTTCCTTTGAAAGGATATGGCATATAATATGAGTATGTATTTGAAATATGTACATAACCCATCTTTATTTTTGTCTTGACCAAACTATATTTTATTTGACTGTCTTAATAGGCGATGTTCTGCATATCAGATTCTGCTCTGTACTAAATGAGAAACTAAATCCTTTCTTGACTAAGTTTTCTTTTTCAAGGAGTTTTTGCCCTAGTTTTTGTTTTTGTTTTCTTTCTTTCCTTCCCTCTTGCCCAAAGGGCAGTTGTGGCTGAGCAATCCAAAGACTAAACTTAAACAGTCTTAAAGGCATATGGACAGATTATCTGTCCAAATGTCTGTCTGCCCCCTGTTTTTTTGCAGAAAGCAGTGTGGCTGTTCCTACAGAGAGTGAACATGGTGTGCTCATTCTATCAGCAAGCAGCTTGGTCAAAGGAAGACTTATAGGATTCACTAACAGGATCTGCAGGATCTGATATCGGTCTGCCTTAAACCTCTGCTGACCAGAGTCTTTGGCTGCAGTTACCAAACTGGGAAAAGTGAAGTGTGACAAGCCTCAAGGCTGAGCAGGAAGCTCCTATGCCAGAAGAGAAATGTAGGTCAATGTGCTTTGCAAAAGAAAACCTCTGCTTTCGATTAAGTGCATCATAAGAAGAAGCAACTGTCAATTGTCCCATCTCTGCTGTTCCAAAGCAGGCATCTGCTCTTTCCTTCTGCTTGCCACAAATGGAAGCAAGGGCCCTGGCAGGAGTCAGGAGTGGTAGCTCTTCTTATCACCTTGCTCCAGTTTGTATTGAGATTGACAGGAAACAAATATATTTACTAATATCATTTAATATTGTTTACTCTCTGTTGCTATCTCTGTCCTTGTTCCTGTGTCCCTTGCAATGGAAACAAAGCTAAAAGAGAATCTGATAGCATCACTCCAAGGATTGGGCTGGGTAATGACATCAGAGTGATACAAGGACTTGGAGTAGTTAATGTTAACAGCAGCTTAAAAAAAACGCACCCTGGATTTCTAAACTATGTTGACTTCTCAGTGGTGAGGAATCAATCCTGTATGGTGTCTTGCAGTTTGTTCCTAAGAAATCCTTAATAGTCTTTTTCTTCTTTCTTGGCTATTTATTCCAGTTTCATAAAATGTTCCATCCAACTCAGTCCCACTGGAAAATGAGGAGAGGTTTGGTGTTTTTTTTTTTAATGTCAGTGGATTTGAGATCAAGCTTATGATTGAGATAAAAAAGACTATATGAAAGGTATCTGAGCAAAAGTACTGATTTTGCTAAACCCCATGAAGCTGAACAAGTTGTGGCAATAGTAAGAAACTTTTGATATTACTTAGTGTTATCAGAGACATCTGGTACACTAGGTCTTGTTTCCAAAATCTGTGAGTACTTCAGAAATTTTTCTTCAAGAAAACTGCATTTTCTCCTCATCAAACTGTTTAACATAACTCCTAACTAATTATACATAAACGTTGTGGCATTTTCTTTCTCCAGCTGCAAGCCGCTGTATTTCAGAAAGTGTTTAGGTCTGTAGCAAGCATTTATGGAAGAAGTTTACTTTCTTAGAAGTATCACTTATCTAATTGTTTTTTCAAGCATGAAACATAATCGTGATCATTGTTTAGTTCTGGGTTTGTGTTTTTGTGAAGGCTGCTGTTGGTGGGCCTGAAGGAAGTTCTTCGGGTTGGAAGGGAGATTTAGACTTCCTCTTCTCTTCTTTCGGCTTTTAGTCTTGATACATTACCCTCTGAAGATACACCCCTGAATCCAGTTTAGCATGCTGCTTTAGACACATTAAAAAGTGAATGTCTGGATGGCTGGGGAAGACCAGGGAGGTTGGAATGGGGTGTGATGCCTTTCTACACTCAGGCTAGCAAAATCCTAAGCCTCCAGCAGGTCACTCCGAGCTCCTATCTACATGAGGCCTCTTCAGTACCTGATGTGAAATATGTAGGATGTGTTCAGCCTTACTCTCAGGGGAAATACGTTTCTCTAAAGAACACGTGCTCCTCACTCCCTCACTCAAGAGAGGTGGGCAGCTCCCTGGGATGGGGGGCTGTAAGGTTTCACTTCTAGATGTGATTTCTGATGGGAGTCTGATGGCTGGGTCATCCTGTTCTTGGGCTGCCAAGGGGCTGGTTTCTCACATGCAAACCTGCATAGACAAGCAGCACGTTTATGAAAAGCTGACACACTTCAAAGTAACTGGTGTTGAGCACAGCCTGTTGGAAGCAGAACACAGGTATACTGATGCAAAACATGGACTTATATCTGTTGTTTTCTTCCAAATACCTCCTAGATGGAGAACAGAGGTTGTAATTTCACAAACATTAAAACCACATCGTTCATTCAAATAGGGAAATGCAGGCATAAAGATTAATCCTAGAGGCACAGACTTATTAGCTTCACACCTTGTGTAAGTACAGTGTCTTACATTTGCAAGTAATATTGAATCCCCTGAGTTCCAGTTCCACTAGTATAATTACTGCTATATACCTGGATAGAATGCAAGTGCTGACACTGTTGGGGAGGTTCAGATCTGTTAAACTGTCAATCAATAAGTGATTTTCTCATCAATCCTGGTTGCTGCTGAAAAGAACCAGAGCAACAGGTTTATTCCATTTCCATTTTCTTTTGTCTGTTTTGTATTTTCTCTCTGAGATCTTTTACTGGGCTTATAGGAAATTAAACTGTAAACTCGTCCATCTAAAATGCTTGTTATAACAATGCAGTCCTTGCTGAAATAGCCATTTTCAATCTGATTGTGTTGGGAGAACAACATATGTGTACACACACATGCACGTATATGGGTGACTAAAATGTCATTCATAACCCTGGTTTTACTATTGCTGTGATGGGAATAACAAAAAACTCCAATGTCCCTCTAGACCATTAAACAAGGCAATGCAACAATGTGGTGTTTTCCTACAGTCTCTCCACCCTTGCCTGCAAATGTGATTTGTCCTCAGCAGTGAAACACTTAACACTATCTGTCCAGGTGGAAGAAATTTAAAGCTCTGAAAGTTTTCTTTCAGGAGGATGAACATCTGTGGGAAGTACCTTACCTTCCCATATAACTAAGTTTGACTAAATTAATTTCTTCTTCCTCTTTCCAGCTTAGCTGCTTGGGTTTCTGTCCCTTCTCCAGCACTGACGTGGATATTTTTACCCTGAAACCCAAGAGCTTGTGGTTGAATGATCACTACTCTTTTGTTTGTATGTACAATAATTTGTGATTCTCTTGAGTATTTTTTCATGCTCATAATTTTGGTGCCTCTCACTCTGGGGCTTTCAGCTTATGCATTGCAAAGAAACAGTATTACCTCAGACTAAAAGGACTGGGGTTTACAAGTCCACCAGGCATTAGATGCTCCCTTAGCAAAACTGAGTTAAGCAAAATTATACTTCATAGGGTTAATGTTTGTTAGCTCAAGGCCTGGTCATTACACAGTATAGGAACAGTCATTCAATCTAATAGCTCTGGGCAGACAAGAGGATTTTGTTAACTGAACCATTTTGGAAAGGGATATAGTGACTATGTTTCCATGTATTTTCTTCACTGCATATCCATGCCCTGGTGCTGCCCACCTGGTGAAGCTGATTACCTCACATCAAAATTGACCTAAAGCACAGAGCAGTTCCTGGGGCTGCTGTGCATGTCTGTGGTGATGCACAAGAAACAGCTTTGGGCAACTGCAGAGAGTGCTCTGCTGCAGGATCTGGTGATGGTCCTGGAACAGCCTGGGTCCTAGGACACTTAGGTCCTATCATGAGAATGCTGTGAGCTCATGAGGCTGGTGACAATGCTTGTGGAGTTATTTTCTCCTGTAGGTACAGCACTAGAGGGAATTGGGAGAGCACAAAATTTATAAAGAAGCAAGTTGTTTGCTTTCAACCCATTTATGGTTTACTTCTCCAAGCTGTTCTGCTAAACTGAACTAGAAGTTACCAGAGTGGTCAAACCACCTCAAAACACTCCTGTAAAAGCCAATAACACTGTTTCATGCTTTAAAAACGAACCTCCCTGTCCCTGCACTCAGGTTATGGCATCGCTGCAGCTAAGGGAGAGAGCAGGAGCAGGACTGAGCCCCATTGTGCTCTGAGGCACCCTGGCTGCCTGGTTGACAGCCCAAAAGCTGCCCACAGCTGGGCTGCCTGCGTGTGTCAGGAGGCACCCGGCAGGGTGCAAGGGACTTTTGACACATGGAGTCCCACCGGTGCCAGGGCATGGCTTCAGTGAGTGGGACCAGGCTCTCACTCAGGCAGAATTCTTGGGGTGAAAGAAAAATGTCCTTCTTTCTTTTTTGTTGTTTTGTTTGTTTTAGCTGGAGAGCACTTTGTAATGCTGACACCGATTTAGTCACCCCAAGCTGTCTCTTTGAGTTCCTGGCACTTTGCTGGGGACAGACCAGTTCAGCAAATGCATGTTGCTTTGCAGAGGGGATTGCTGCCCACCATGGCATGCTGGGGGACACCTGAGGGAAAAGAGTGGCACCAGGCCCTTCTGCAGGCATTACTGCCACAGGTAATATTCCCTTCCTCGGAAACGAAAAACAGACAGATGTAAAAATGGGGTGCAATATATTAACTGCAGCTTTTCATAGCGAACAGGCACTTCCAAGCCTCTTGTGTGAATGATGAGCCTTGAATGAGCGTCTTCAATTTATAGAGCAGGCTTTGGCTGTGTGGATATGGCTGGGATTAAGGAAAAACCGCTGGCACTTCAGAGGTTGGTCAGCTGCAATACACAGTTCCTGGGGCTCATAAGTATCTCGGCTTTGATCCAGAAGCTTATATCTATCTCCCTGTGAAAAACAGAATGAGGACTCCTTAATGGAGGAAACTTTAGTCTGCCCCAGACTTCTTGATTTTCAGCTAAATCAGAGGCACACACAGTTTGAAATGCCAAAGTAAGTAAAACTTCATAGGTACTGATATCTTTAAAATTCTCATCTCATATCTTTGCAGAGAGAAGGAACGTTTCCTGTCACCAACATGTAGGCAGCTTTTATGCAGGGGAAAAAGTTAAAAAAGCAGTAGAAATAAATCCTCTGTTGGGATGTGCATACAACAGAGTTTGTCACTACAGTTTGAACATGTTTTTTCTGTTTACATAAGTAAAAGGAGAACTATGACAAGCTCTTTAAAGCATGAATATTGTACACTCCTGGGATGTTGTAAAGACCCATTGAAGTTGTAAGCTTTTCTCGAAGGTTTTCTCCAAGTATTATTCCATAAAGACTAAGGATGGCATTCTTGTCCCTGAGGGGAGAACCTGTGACAATCTATTATATTTTCTGCTTTTGAAAAGAAAATAGTGAATCAATTCTGTTACATCTTTGGGTCAGTTTGGAAGCTGGTAAATGGTAATGGCTATTTCCTTCCAGTTATGTGCCCTAGCACATTATAATGTCAAATAATATGCATTGGACTTCAAAGGTGTTCTTCTAGATTTTAATCTGTTTAAGAAGTGGATTTGGCTTATTAAATTTAATACTAATAAATCAGTAACTCCCCATCCAGTATTATACATACGCTCTTGGTTTATGCTTAAAGATCTTTATACAGAATTAGATCACTGCCTTTATGAGGTGTGAAAGCCTTCAACACATGTAAACATTAAATGTTCAGCCTTGTCAATGCACATTGCTCACCATTACAGTCACTGTGTAGGAGATGAAACAGTCACAGTCCATGTGGCCACAGCCACAGGTAAACTTCAAGAGCTCAGTGAGCACCTAGTGGTTTCTGAACTCACCAGGAAAACTTGGATTTCAACATTATGGCAAAAACCCCTCTACCTAGTACTTTCTGTTTAGTAGACTAACATCAAAGGCAGGAAATAAATATATCCCTGCTCTAATGGAAGAGCTGACATCAATATCCAGCATGTTCAATTTAAAGGTTTGAAACATGTAAATATTGGCATGATGCATGCAAGATGCCACTTGTTTCTCATTCCTTTTTTTGGGAATAATTTTACTCTGAGCATCCCTAGAAGCTGGAAGCCAGATAGGGTAATGGCTTTTCAAGGTATAGGTTTATGGTTATCATTAAGCCACTCAGCATTCATGAATGCTGGGCAATTCTGCCTCAGCAGAAATGGGGTAGCTAGGATTTTTTTTTCTCTGGAATAAATTTAGGAATTTAGACTTAAACCAACTATTTCTATATAAAGAAGCAGAATGATAATTTTTGCAAATGCTCATCTCATCTTTCCATCTTGCAGAAATACGTGCAGTAGTTTAATGCACGTGGACTCAGAACTGTGTTCCCTGCTCAGCCTAAAAATGAGGCTACTCATGTCTCAGCAATTAGCTGTATTCCTGCAGAACACACTGCCAGACATTCAGTCACTGTGCCAGACTGTCCTGAGGGAAGGAGACAAAGCATAGTGGGACAGAGCCAGAAAAGAACATGCTGCCAAACTTTTCACCTTCCTTAATACATTGGGCTTTGGGACATTCACCCCAGACAGTGCTGCAACCCTACACATTCAGGAGTTAAATCCTCAGAACAGATTACTAAAGCATGTTTTTCATTTAGCCTTAATTATGCAGGAAGGTCAATGTAGCCATAGTTATTATTTACACATCTCCTGGCATCTGCTCAGATCCATCTCTTTTGCTACTTCCTGGAAGAACCTTAAGAATTTTCATTTCTTGGTAGAGTGATGTTGTGTTAGTACATTTAGTAAGAATGGGTGTTCAGGTTGCTGCCAGCACTGTTTTGGATACTTGTACTACTGAAGCATCCCTTACTCTAAGTACCATTTACTCTCCCATGCCAAAAAGACAGGCTATTTCCAGAAGTACCACTCTACCATTACACTCCTATGAAAAGCGTGATAATGAACCAAATACTTCTTTTGCAGTTACTGTTTTCTAGCCTCTAAGAGGAGGATGAGATTTACATTTGACCTCTTCCCCTTTCTTTGGCTAGAAAAATGGTATTTCAGCATTGTAAACCCCAAAGTCCCATTGCAGTAAGAAATATTAAATCCATCCAATAAATTATCATTAGGATAAATGAACACACTTTAGGCAGATCTTGGAAGACTATTCAGGATTCTCCCAGAGAGGTAATTTCAAGGGAGTTCTTGAAATGATACTTGTATCTCTTTCTTTAAGGTGGTTAATTTCAAGTGTAACTGTAAAAGTATGTGCCTTTCCATAAAAACATTCCTTTCCCTCTTCAAGGAAAGCTCCTATACTGCTACGGATTTCCAGCTCTCAAATCACGAGATTACATACCATCTAGAAATCATGATATATTTATGCACATGCCTGCCTTCCACTCGAGAGACATGCCAGGTCGACAGCATCTGGAGGGCTGGTGGATTTGTATGCAACTAATAAAGACAGCAAGACAGCAACATGGAAATGAGGTGCAACTGCACAGATATTCCCAAACAGCCACTACCCATACACCCACATCTTGCAGATAACACTGCGTTATATTTACCCTTGTATAGATCTTCATACGACAAATATGTCCAATTCTTGACTGAGAGAACAGAATAAGGGGTGATCCCAAAACTGTAGGGAAATGGGAGAAAAGTGTACAGTCTCCAGCACCAGAACTAAGTGGTGCAAGTTTTTTTTGGGTTTTATTTTTTGGTCTTTTTTAAAACATCCAAAGCATATTTTTGCTTGACAAAAGGAAATTATAAAGGCAGTACTCACCACTAATTCAAGTTTACTTCTAGATTCAACATCTTCTTAAAGGTAGTTATGTTGTTGGAAAGATTTTTTTAAAAGAAAAGAAAAGATTTTCCAAATTGTATATTTGATTATTCTGCATAGTTTTAACTTTTGGAAGTGCTCAAAATGGTTTCAGTTGATTCTAAGTGACATTTTTTGGGAATAAGATCTGAAAAAATTAATCTTATTCTCTGAATGACCTACTTTACAGCTGGAACCAGGATTTAAAAAGAAAAAAAAAAGTTAAAAATCTGGAAACAGTTGACAAATTTAAGAGCTTAAGCGAGGACTGTGAGAGTGGCTAAGTCGAACATCTCATGGTATCAGCAATGAGAAATGGGGAGCAGCTTTGCTGTGTGCAGAGCACAGAAATCTAACTTGTTGCATGTCTAACCAGTCCACTTGAAAAAGCAAGTAAAAAGTTTGCTGAGATTGCAGAAAGCCTGAAAGGAATTGGCTCTGAAGCAAGAAGAGACTGCAAAGCATTTTTGATTTTACAAAGAAAAATAAAAGAGAACAGAAAACTTTTCAAAACACAGAATTCTGGGCTCTGTTCTTTAAATGAGCACTATCAACAGTGATACTGGAAAGCTGCATTTGCAAAGTGTGGCGTGTTCTGCAAATAAGTATCAGGCAGAAATTATCAGATAAGAATACATGCATTCATATGTTAAACAGTTTCACAGCATTAATACTCTTCCTCTAAAGAAAAAACACTAGCAAAAAAATGAAACAAAATTGTGAAGATGATCAGTTGGCCTAAAAAGTAAAGTTACCTTTTTATGGCTACTATTTTATTTCCTTAAAGCAAACTTTCTCCTGCTAACACAGATGAATTGGTAGAGAATTCTGTAACTTCTCCACTAAGTCTCTAATTCCAAGCTCAATAAATGAACTTGATCAAGGATGTGCTGCTTCAGTAATGCCACACCCTGACTATCAGAACAGATATATTTTCATGTGCAGATATACAGAACCATATGAAGCTACAGAAAACTTGGTGTCTTCCAAAAATGGACAAATCCTCATTTCCCATGCAAGGCTGTAGAAGGTGATACATACCATGTGCTGAGTTACCAGATTAGAAACGATATTGTGGGCTTTTGGCACAGAACAGCAGAGACCCTCAGGTAGAGTAGTAAAGCACTCAATGCCAAAAGTTTAGAAAATCACAACCTCCAGCCAACAGGGAAAAAAAAAAAAAAGAAGGAAAGAGGTGTTCATAAGGATTGTGCCAGGACCTTAGGATTTGCTAACATAAATTGGTTTTGAAGAGGGAGAAACACATTTTCCAATAGAGGCAAAATTTAGATGTAGGACTTTGGTATTTTCAAAGCCTTGAGTTATTTGTAAAGCCTGGAATGAGAAAGGAACTCACCAGTATGGAAAGAATTATGTTGTCCATAGATATGGTGATTTCCATGTGAAGCACTAACATAAAATCATACGTGGATCATTCTTTCTTGAAGCAGAGAGTATGCTTTTTCTCTAGACTGGGGAGTATTTCTTCAGTACCTACCTAGACCAAGCTTGTGTGTAAAACAGACCAAAGATGAGCTCAAGGTGTTTTTCACAACCGACACACATTTGAACACTTACAGCCTTCTTTCAGTGCAACAAGAATATATTACCTGTACATAAAAACTGTTGCAGGCACTGAGTGTTCCTTGGAAAAAACAGTCCCATGAGAGCATCTCAGAAAATATTTGCATCCAAATGCAGTCTTGTGTAAAGAAAAATCTTTCATGCTAGAAAAAAAATGCAGGTTATTGCACATTCTGCTAAACAAGACCATTGATGATGGACTGATAAGATAATTAAATTTTTTTATCCAGCCCTTTGAAACCCTGACCTACTGTAGCCTACAAAGAAACAGTGAGCACAAAGAATTTCACTGAATTAAAGATCAAGCAGTTTTGGACATGCACACAATTTTCACACGGAAGAAAAATCTTCATAAAATAATTCTGAGCTAATACACAGAGACCAGAACTGACACCTAGAACAAAATGCATCTGCTGACTGATGGAGCAGCATTAGTGCATAATGCATAGGGGGAGGGAACCAAAGACACTCACCCCACCTTTGAAACCTGTATGAGGCAGAGTATTCTCTGCCCCTTGACAGTTCTGAACGATGCAGCTTCACTGTCTTCTGTGGAAAACAACACACCCACACTCTGCTATCAAAGTGAAGATCTGTGGATTTGAGGGTAGTAAACAGCAATTTAGTGAGCAAATGTATCAATATATTTTTTTGTTTTCTGAACACTCTATAGCAATAGCAAGGTTTCAACAGGCCTGATGTCAGTATGACTGGCTTTATAGGCATCAGCTGAGAATTTTCCACAATGACTTTCATTCAATGCACTTTTACCACAACTTCCCAAATGAGGTATTTCCTCATCATCTGTTTGACCTTTTAAAAGATGTTTCTTCGTAGTTTCTGTATTACATAGACACTTAGTTTTGAATGATTTATGCCTTTTTTATGGATTGTTACTTAGAAATAGTGTGACCAGTTAATGCAGAACATCCTGTATGTTAAAATAATACATATGCCCTTAGGGTGAAATCAACTTGAGCATCAGATTGGTAAAATAATTGGCAGATAATTTAATTGATTTGTTCCTCTGTCTTAATCCTACATGAGGTTTATAATTTAATTTTTTTTTCTTTTTTTTCTTTTTTTTTTTTCAGGAAGGTGTATATTTTCAGCATGGCCATTCCTGGGATGAGAAAGGGGGATTATTGAGTTTATCAACCGAGCTACTATAACAATTTTCAGACACTGATTTTTAAAAGTGTCTGTTTAAGCTTGTTAAGACTTATCTTTCTGTTTTCAAACATGGACTGAAAGATTCTACCAGCTGTGCAATGGGGAGCCAACAGAGATATGCAACTACAGCACTGCATGGAGACAGTGTTTTTTCAGCTAAATATAGGTCAGCCATGGCCATATGGTTCTGTATCAAACAAGTCCTGTCCTTCAGCAGAACCTAATTCAGGGGAACATTATCCAATACGGTTGTGCTGCACCTAGCTCTAAAGACAGCTCAGGAATGCCTCATCCTCACTTGATGATGAGATGCTGACATGCTTTAAATTTTTTTTTTAAACTTGAGACTCTTCAAGAATTCCAGGTTTCCAGTCCTATCCCTTCTCAACATCTAGTTTTTTGCTTTTTTAAAATTGAGAACTTGAGTACCTACTTTTCAGAAGTAAAGAAATTAAAGGGAAATGGAGCATCTCTCTGTGTCTCCCAAAGGGAGCTTGAGACATAGTTCAAAAACAACCATCAGCTTTTATTAGGGCCTCCTTTAAGAAGCCATATATTTGATAGGCTTCCAATGGAACTGCTTTGCTTGTATCACAAAAAAGTTAGGAACAACAATTCAGAATCTGCATTCCTCTGGGCAATCAAACTTGAGGTACAGTCATGCTAAAATTCATAACACTTAGATCCAGTTTACCCCTGTAATCTTCAGCTACCCCATGCAGAGTTGTTGCTTGGCTGCTGAGGAGAAAGGAAAAGTCTACCTGAAAGAAATATACATGGTTTAAAAAGGAAAGTTTTTATAATGCTTATTTGTAGATTTTTATAGGGAATTATTTCATTGGAGCATTCCAAAGAGTGGATACAAACCAGACAAACAGATTGCCACTCCACTTCAGCTTATTTGGTTTGCTAATTCAATATGTTTTCCAGAAGACTTTGGGTCTTGGAGAGAAGGGTTCAGTTTGCCTGTACCAGGCCTTTTTAAATCTCCAAAATGCATTCCTACTCATGTGTATAATATGTTTCCATTTCAAGACAGTGACAGTGGGCTACAAGTGTGTTTTTTTGTTTTGATTTTTGTTTGTTTGTTTGTTTGGTTTTTTGTGTTTTGTTTTGTTTGTTTGTTTGTTTGTTTGTTTGTAAGGGTGAGGTTAACAAGAGCTGATTTATTTCTCAGTATGCTTTCCCAGATTTGGACCATTCTGGTATTAAAGGGAAAGGTCAGCATGAAGGTATGTGTTGCTAATATTTTTTACCCTGTGCTACGCATGTCTTTTCAATGTCTGTCATGTCATGTCTGCAGCTATTTTCACTGGATCTCTATCTAGTTTCTGCTGCAGAACATAAAAAGGACACTCGGTGGTATGAAAACTCAAGAGCTGGGATAGAAGGGAAAATAAAACAGTAAAATAATATCTTCAATTTGCACTGGCTTAGCACTTGCTAACTTTGCCTTTTATTTTATCAATAAGAGGAAGAAATAGAGGTCAACTCACAAGGGTTCATTCAGAAGTACACAAAGTGCTATCTCATCCCAAAAAGTTCTATAAAGCAAAAATTTAAGAAGGGACTTCACATTGCTAAGCAATTCTGCATAGCCTCCATGACTGTTAAATTTGGATTTTATGAGGAATCAGGAAAAACTGAGCAGTAGAAGTAGAGGTAGAAAAAAAACCATAAAAGCAGCTGCAAGAAGCCTAAGACAATAAACATTTGAAGGACTGTCCAAGTATCTTTGGCAATCAGACACTGAACACCTCACAGAACACACCAAACTGAGAAACTCCAAAAAGGATTTACAAACAAACCCTCCATCCACAACGAAACTTCAGGCAGAGGTGAAACAATAAATAGGACTAGAAGTAATAACAGGACCACAGCAGCAGTTTGAAACAGCTCTTCAGTTCTTCACAAGTAAGATGCAACAGCATTTCCCCGACTTACCACCTGGGGCTGAAGTACTGACAAAAGGAAAAAGAGCTGAAATAGTGAAAAGATCAAACAAGACAAATTATTTTGCAGATAGACCTTTTTATCAGAGATTTGACAAGATGTCTTTGCTAGAGCAGCAGCCTAGGAACTCAATGGGAGTTAAACATCAAATGTTCAAGTCTCTTTAAAATGGAAATAAAAAATTGGAAAGGAGAAAATTCTTTTAAAAATCAGGTAGTATTTTACAGTAGTCTTATTGAGAAGGACTCATTTACTTCCTATTTAAACATTAATACTGAAAAGACTGGCCATTTTCAGTGTGGAATACTTCCATAACCCTACTTTTAAACTGATGTAGTTTGCACCCTAGAAAGTGACCCCTGTGTGTAACAAGGAGAAGGAACACAAAGGAAAACTGTTAAGCCTTTCTTTCAGTACTGGTACCACATTAGGTAACCTCTGCCTTTTCCCACCTAGTATCCACACTACAGTGGTGGCAACCTTTAAGAGAATGAGTGCACAGAATCTTTTTGCTGGGTCATTCCAAGTCCCAGAACAATTCTCCAAAGCAGCTTATTATGTCACCTTTGACTGGGCTACTGGCACAGGCTGAGGAAGTGTGAGGGCAAGAAAAAGAGCAGAAATAAAGAAAACTGTGGGGATGAATGCTCATCCAGTGCCCTCAGTCTCTGCAACCGGGGTCTTATTCCAGCAGGGTGAGATGGGGATACTCTGAACACATTTTAGCCCTGAGAAACACACTTCAAATTCCTTGAACAGGGCAACAGTGATTTTAATGACCATTTGGGAGTTCAGGGGAAAGGCTGCAGATCTCATCACATGTTTTCTGAGCTTCTTTTCAAAGAAATCAGAAGCATGTTAGTTAAGTGCTTGGTAATGAGGCTTTCGGCTCTGTTGCTTTGCTGAACAGTTTCTCTAGGGCCTTGCACATCTTTCATATTAGCTGTGTTTAGATTAACAAAGAACTATCACATGCAGCCAGCCCTTGTTTATGGCATTTCATTGCAAAGGAGGGGAGCTGACTGAGGTCATACCTCCTCTGTTTGTCCTGGAGGGCAATGTCCCCACCAGGGTGACAGCCTCCCATATAACTTCCTGTGCAGGGAGGAGGGAAGAGGTGGAGGCACTGATTCCTTTTTTGCTGGCTCCCATCCCCTCAGAGGCAGCAGTTCATGCTTCCCAGAAATGACTCCAGGTTCTGGTTGGGCACAAAAAACTGCTCATGTCCACAAGCTTGAACAGCACATGGACTACACAGAGAACTAAGCTGCTCTCTGCCTCATAAAGAGAAGTCATCCACCAAAAGAAAGGGAACAGAAGAGTGCGCCATCACAGACCTGCAACATCTGAAACTCCCTAAATAACTTTACCCAAAGGCCCTTCTCACAGGGTTCTGTACCCCTGTTAGCCAGGAAATCCCATGGTTGGGCCTGCACAGGCAGGACCTGCCTGTTTTCAAGCGAGCAGAGATGAGATTGCTGTGGGGAAAAAGGAGGTAACCCTGGTGAAGTGAGGTCTTCAGGACTAAAAGTGAAAGTCCCATTGTCGCACCCTCTGATAAGACCAGCAACAGCAAGATTTCCTTTCTATCACATATAACTCAACCTTAGCCGAATTAACTGTTTCAGTCTTAACATTAAAGCTCGGTGCCCTGCTGCTGGAATGCATTAAGCCAGCATTGTTTCACTTATACACAAGCTCAGCCTACCTGGGAGCTAATTTTAAGTTAAACCTGAGCTGAACTCTGTCCTGGCAAGACTTGCTGAAAGCTGAGCGAGGTCATTTCCAGCCAGTGTGTCAGGAGAGATGCACCTTTACTTGTGGTCTGTCTCAACACGTGTCCCTTCAGGAGCTACCCCAACCATTCATCAAGGTTTGTATCAGTCTGGGCTTCCAAGAGCCAAACCAGCCATGGCATCACGCCCTGCTGCTCCTTTGTGGCGTGCCCAGCCATGCTCAGCACACCCCAACAATGAACCCGGCGGGGACATACCAAGGCCTGCTTCTCCTCGCCTGCCTGCAGGAGACAACTTTGCAATCCGAGGAAAGGAAACAAACAACAAACTCCTACCAAAGGGAACTTGTAACAGCACTGGAAATATTTCTGATATTAGAAATAGAAATTTGTGAAGGAATTTTTCGTGTAGAGGAACACTGATAGGCATGTATGTAGTAAGTAATCATAGTTGCTGTCACATAAAGGCTTAACTCATGCTCCAAAATTTCAGTTCACCAATTTAGAAACTACAAGATGTCAGGCTCTCCGTAGTGACTTTCATTTGGAGGTATTGATTCGCAGAAATGCTGTTCATCTGCCTCTCAACATCAAATCCCAAATGGTTCTTTCAGTTTAGGAACTCAACTCATAACTTGAATTTACCTCATGTTTTAAGACTTAAGGCACCATCCATCTGAGAAATGGAAATACTAGTAAGATAAACAGAGCAGAAAACACTTTTGTCAGAATTTACAGATACCAGGAGCTGGATTTTTTCTTTCTCCAAGCCTATTTCCCTCTAATACAACAAACATAGCTTTAGGCAGAGGCATGTAGAATGGTTTCCAAACTAAGTAAGTTTCAGAGTGTGAGCCTTAGAAATGTCTCTCAAATGCAGTCCAGGCTAAGCAACCCCTGCCTGTGAAAAGTAAACCAGTTTAAATTAGGCTGAACAGAGACCCAGATCACCCTCCTTGGACTGCTTCTGAAAGCTGAGCAAGTGCTTTTAAAGGTACCACATACACTTCCCTCAGGGCTGCAGAGCAGCACAGCCTTGCTGGGGTGTTTCTTCTTCATCCCATAAGTCAAGCGCCAGTCTTTACTTCTGCAAAACACCAGGCTCTGACAGTTTTGTTTTTGGTCTGGGTGTGCATGACATCATAGACTGCTGCTGGTTGTGGATAGAGAGAATGAGCATTTATATATTATTCCCATGTTGCCAACGGTTGAGACCAATACCAGGTTTGAGGAAAATGTACCATCTTTACTAGTTTTAATGTTTCTCTCTAGGTGGAAGAAACATGTAAAATTCTGCAGGGCAATTCTAGAAATGTTCTTTTTTCTTTAGGGAAAAAAAGAAAAAAGAAAAAAAGGAAAGTGTCTAGATTTTGATGTTGGACGGGTAACACATGCATCTTCAGAAGCACTGGCTATTTGTGGATTCCTTTCGTGTTACTACTCACTGAACATGGAATGAAAAAACACAGCCAAAAATAGCAGGGTAAGGGGAAGAAGGAGGGAAGGGAAAGAACACAAAAACCCTGCACAGTAAGTAGGGAGGCATGGCCCTTCCATTCACATAATGAAAAGGTTAGCATGAAGACTGTTAGCACAGAAAGGTTCCATTTAAAAATCCATGGTGTTTAGGTATTGTTCTTCCAATCAGAGCTGTCAGAAATCTCCCTCATAATTTCATTCTCCACTGAAAGGTACTAAGTAGAAACTTCAGAAGTATGTTGCTATTGTGTCTGAAAACCTTCCAGACCAAACGAGGTCTCAGTCAGCCACACAACAGCATGGCTTTCTGACTCATAACCCTTCTCACTCACTCTGATCTTCCCTCCACTTCAAGCCCAAATGTCAATTTGTCTATCTTCAATTGCTCACTAGCCTGGAAAAGGCTGCTTTTAAAATACTGAGTCAATTTTGTTCTAGGCTTAATACAGCAGCACAATACAATCTGCATTGATATAAATTTTTTCCTCCACCAGCTAAATCTCTGGGGTATTTAATGGAATCAAATATTCCTAAAAGAGCATCACATTAAAAAAAGATTTAAAAACAGATTTAAAAACAAAGAGCAATTCAGCATAGGCATTACCCATGTGGAGATGGTTTTGCAAATGCAACATGGAATTTCTCAAAGCTTGCCCACAATGTTTTTTCTTTTCTTCGGTGGAATTTTTTTTATTATTATTATTATTATTATTTTTGTTTGTTTGTTTGTTTTTGGTTGGTTGATTGGTTAGTTTTTTTGGTTATTACTACTTCTGGCAACATGACCATGGAAAATATTAGGCCTAGACTGTTATTAATATAACTTTGTAATTTAGGAAGTTATTCTTTATTTCTGTCTGCTAGTGTCCAGCTTAAATAACTTGTTTTGCCAGGTCATGTCTAAATCAAACGCCATTTCAAAGATATGGTGTTCTCTAAGGTAAGTTAGAAATAATTGAACACTTCACTAAATTTACTGTTGAGTGTGGTTTATAACCCTTTTCTTAAAATAAGCTCATATAATTCCCTGTTGTGTGTACTCTTACAAAGATGATGACTAAACAAAATGGCACAAGTGAAGCAGAAAAAAGAGAGATTTTGAAGGATTCTTTTTTCTAGCAAAAATAGCAAACCTGTAACTTAGAAGACAACATTTTCAAATGGCTGCATCCATTCATAATTTTAGTTAGGTAAAGAACCCTTTCCAAAAGTTTAAAATTATCTCGCTTAAAAGATTATTAACAGTGAGCTGTTTAAATCAAGACAGCCATAGAGGGAGAAGAGACTGCAGCT
Source organism: Chaetops frenatus (assembly GCA_013400775.1). NCBI lineage: Eukaryota > Metazoa > Chordata > Aves > Passeriformes > Picathartidae > Chaetops > Chaetops frenatus. Next base: position 194,789 of record VZTR01033786.1, on the reverse strand, counting down.
ACTCTCTTGCCATGGGACAGGGAACAAAGAACATATTTGGTGGTGCTGAGGAAACAAGGGTGATGGCTGCAGTTCACCAAATCCCCCCTCCTCTACAAATACATCATTCATGACAGTGCTTCAACCATACCCCAAAACAGATGTTCATGTTTGCATGTACAATTCTATTTGTTGAAGTCAACTTCCAAACATTTGGAGTGAATTATAATATGACCAAATATGGTCACACATTAGTCTCCATGTTCTATGTCTTCACCTCACAAACAGATAATTATTACAAATTACTCTTTAAAAAAATAAAAACAACCAAAAATACAAACAAAAAACCAAAACCGCCCCCCAAAAAAAAAAAGAAAATAAAAAAACAACACCAAAAAACATCCCACTATTAGTAACTACATTGATAATAGGTATTATTTCTGCTGCTGTGTTCTGGATATTACAGGCTATATGTTTGCAATATCTATTAATTATAAATAATAATCCTTTCTAATATGGTTCTATTTACAGTTTTCTAAATCGCACAGAAAACCTGGCTAAGAGCAGCCACATCAGCCATCTTCAACCACTAGCATATATATGTACAAACGAAGCAACCAATTCTATGCTCTGAGCAAAATTCTGAATTCCTTTTCAGATTTTTTTCCTCCCCACACACAAACTCATGTTCCCAAAATGCAACTCCCTGAAAGAATGGGAAGCTGTAAGCACATGAAATTTATTTTCTGTGGGGCTTGCAAATACATAAAAGCAAACCATGTTATAAAATCAACTTTTTTGCCCACAATTGCAAGTTCATTTTGAAGATGATCTGCTAAAAAGAAAGGACTTGTGTCTGAATCCACAGTTCAATCCTGAAAAGAAAAACGCAGCAATCCTGCACCTGGGATGGGGCAACCCTGGACGTACGGATAGACTGGGGAATGAGATACTGGAAAGCAGCACCGTGGAAAGGGAGCTGGGAGTCCTGGTTGATGGCAAGTTGAACACAAGTCAGCAGTGCCCTCGCAGCCAGGAAGGCGAGCTGCATCCTGGGAGGCAGCAGGCACAATATCAATGTATACCAAAACCACAGAGAGAAAATCAGTTAAAAAAGTAGCAAGAAAAGTTTATAATTGAAAAAAAGAAAAAAGATTTAGTAGCAATGCAGTTCTGCTAACTTCTGTATTCACTGCTCTGAAATCTTGATTTCAAGGCTTATATATTTCACTAAATACGAACCTGTAGGACAATTGAAGGTTGAGGAAAAAAAGAGAATCAGGGCACTGAGGTCTCTGTTCAATTCAGGCACTAGAACTACTTCATGAATCAATGGAGGGGGCAGGCATTAAAATTCTTCCTCTGCAAGGGTGAGGAAGTTTTATGTTGCTCATAGTTGTAAAAAAACTGGAATGGATTTTAAGTTAAATCCAAATTTTCACTTGCTATCTTGCAAGCTTTGCAAGATGATCATATAGTGATTTCATGGACAGCAAATTAAATCATTTTTTTAGGTAGATTCTGATGGTGGGAAAGGTTCTTGGACAGTACAAGGCATGTGACTGCAGAGTTTTTAACATTCACGTTAAAAATGTAAGTTCATACAATGACATTATTCCAGCATCCCTTCCCTCATTTCTTCAGCCTGCTCAAATCTCACTTGTATACCCATACACGTGTTTGCACCTCATGTAGGAACTGCTGGAATGTGTGGAGTCAATGAAAGCAACAGTTTAACCTGCATGTTTGGCAGCTGTCCATTTAAACTCACTAGGTACTCACAGATAAGTCTGCCTAATTTATATAGTTCTTCCTCTTAGTAGTTCAATGACGGACAAATGACAACCAAGTACAATTTTTTTTTTTTTTTTAATAAAGATAAAATTACAAAAAAGGTAAAATCAGCTCAGGAAAGGCAAATTACTTTAATAGATCAGTTTAGACATTTAACATAATAACTCACATCCAGTTTTAAATACTATTACATAAAGCATGGTGAAGAAAGGAATTTCTGCCTCATAATTAGAAAACTCACAATACAACTTGCCAAAAAACAGAACAAAGCCATTTGAAAATAAATACAGTCCATGCCAAATAGTACAAAATGAAATCAGCAGTCTCTCTCCATACGAAAACTTTTCTCCTTTTAGGTATTCTCTGACTCTAGAATTATGTTCTGCAACTGATGAGAGGCTATCTTTTGTTCAAGGGTTGCTGAGCTGTTCTGATTTTGCTCTGTACAAAGGCAAAAAGAAAGTGTTGCTTTATATTTTTATTAACTGATTTAGAAATGCAATTTTGAATTACTAGCCATGTTTCTAAAATATTTAATATTATGAGAAACTGAAAGTGATCTCCAAAGAACTGAAAAATACTATACAGTATTGACTTAACAAACACTCTCCAAAAAGATGTCATTATTAATAATTAATGTTTACCCTTTGGCGTCTGTCTTTTCACCACTGTTGTCCTTGGCTTTATCCTCCTCCTTAACATCTGAAAAATGGCAAGATTTTAAATATATCAAAAGATGCAAGAAAGCCTTAAAACTTTACTAAAGATGTAAAGAGCATGACCAAGTTTATTCTTTTGTATATATTTGTAGCCAGAGGAAACTGGCTTTTAGAAGAAGTCACTAGTTACGTAATAAAGTACAGTGTTAAATGCATCTACCCAAAGGAGCGATCTGGGCACAATGCCAAGTGATTCAGAATGCCTCAATGCAAGGCCTCTCTTGACTGGCCATAATGATGGCATGCAGTAATGAGACCTGGAGTTCCTCTGAGATCAAGATACATCCAGTTCTTAGAAAAATCAAGAGTCCTTGGAATTACACTGGCCTCAGAACCCTACCCAGTTTCTGTTTCAGAGAAAACTAGTTGGCTTACCCGACAAAAACAAACAGGAACGAATGTTTTGCCCAGCGTATATTTTTTCATCTCTATTTTCATTAAGTCATACAAGTTCCTGGCTCTAAGGCTTCAAGCTTGTGGGGAAGACACAATAACCCTTGCCTGAAAACATTGTACTCGTCTGAATAGCTGTATCTTGAAACTGATTTATTTAAAATAGATGATTTAAATATGATGGGAAGAAAAATATAATCTCAACAGCTTTTAACTCAACAACTGTTAACAGATAAAACATCTGTCTCCTGGCAGGACTGACATTTGCAGTTCTAAAACATAGGATGAAATCACACCACAATCCTACCTGCTTTTTTGTCCTCAGTCTCTTTTTTGTCTTCCTCTATCCTGGCTTTCTTTGCTCCTTTCTTATGATCTGCAACATTTCGTCGTCCACCTTCCCCTTCGTCTTCAGAATCTGAAAATTCTTCATCACAGGCTATGCGCTTATCCGATGCTCGAACTAGGAATCCAATTTATGATATTAATTAACCAAAAAGTCCAACTACAATAGGCCCAATAAAAAAAGAACTATCAAATTAAGAATTAATAGTATATACTATAATCATTTAAAGCTGATAAACTAAATTACAGTTAAAAACACTTATCTTTCAAGATACTCTGGGCCTTGCACAATAACTTCCAAAAATAGCTTTGCAGAAACACAGCAGGGGAGTAGGAATATTTTAACCATATATCAAATAAAACTTCAAATACTGAAAATTAAATCACAGGAGAACAAATAATGGCTTCAACAGTTCAGAAAATAGACAGTGCACTAAATAAGACATTATAGAATTATTCTAATTGCCATCAGAGAAGACTAAAGGGAGCAGGAAACTCTTGGCTATAGCTGAAGAACAACTCAAAGTTCATGGAAGGGTTATGGTAATAAAGTCAAGGGTAGTGTTGCAAGTATGGAAAATCTCTGTCTCATAACAAAAAAGCAAATAAAAGACATTTTTTCCCCTTAAACACTGTATCTCACTTTACCTCAAAGGGAAACATAGCTTTTGTCTTTTGTTAATCACAAAAAAAGTAAAGTACTGTTTCTTTAGTTAAAATTCATTAAGCCTTCTAAAGTATCTATTATAGATTTGAATCAGCCAGTTCCATAAGACGCAAAAACACATGGTCTTCCAGCACTTCATTAGATCCTTTAAGAGATTCAAATGTGCAGAGATGCCACCTTAAAAACACCAAAAGTGGCAGGCCAGCGGCAGAATTATTTATTCAGGAAACGAAAGTGCCGGTCTTCCAATACTGCACACTACTACAACTAAGGTTCTGAACAACTAAATCCAAAATGGACATGTTCTATTATGAAAAGATATTTCTTACTAGAAATGCGTTTGTCTGGATCTTCTCCATCCTCATCTCCACTGTCTTCATGAACAGCATCTTCAGGAATGGCCTGCATCTGTACACCAGGTGCGTGAGGTAACATGCGCAAGTTCTCAAATAAGCGCTGCCTGCAAGTAACAGACAAGAAAAGTTATTGCGACACAGAAGCAGCATTTCCTTGGATTTTTTATGAAGTTCTGAACTCTGCATTCAAAGTTAACCTGGCTTTGCTTTAGAGTCAGTTTCATTTTTCAATTAAAAAATATAGCATGCCAAGTTCAGGAAGTTTTCTATCCCTATGAGATCATTAGTAGCCACAGTGTACTTGAACACCATTTCTTTGTAGATTACAGATACTTATTTCAATAAACTTCGGATGTTAATTCCCCACAGGGTCAGCAAAAGTACTGCCTACTTGGGCTAAACTGGTGTCAGTTCTACTCTGCTCATAATAAGCTAGAGTATCAAGTTGGATAATACACTATTCTCTAGTTTCTTAGAAAAAAAGTCAGACACTTAAAAACACGAAGACTTCCCCACTGTGTGCAGAAATGACAAAAGTAATTCATCTAGGTAAGTTTCCTTATTGGCTGTTTCAGCAAGAACAGAGACAAGTTCTGTCCTGTCTGAGCAACCTGATGTGATGGATGATATACTCCAAAGCACCACGTGCAGAAAAAGGAAAGCATACTGGGCTTCTTTTGGGACTCAAAACTATCATTCCAAAGTGCAAGTAGAAAGGCAGGCTTGGCAAGCATCAAATATCAGCATTTGCAACAAATATCTTAGCATTCTTCTGCACAATTTGAAGGGCTAAAGGCCAACTGGTGCTTTTTAGGAATCCTTAGAGCCTCTCCCTCTGTTTAAATCATATGACCTGGCAAAGTGGTTTTGCCATACCAGGGAGCTCTCTAAAGCCAGGTGTCTGTGAAAGCACACAACGAACGGAAGGAGGATTCTCCAAAATGATGGGTCATTGATCTGGTGGGTGCTAGTATAAGAATGCAAGCTTGTGTGTTTTCTATTGATAGAGAGCAATCTGTGCCTGGGATTGCAGCAGCAAGTTTTGCAGCCTACTGGCACCGCAAAAGCTCAACAATATATGACATACAGCAAGTAGCCTGGCAGATCACCAGCTGCAGAACTACATTACTACAGAGAAATTTTGTACAATTACATTAATAAAAAATAAGTGGGCTTTTTCTCCTGTTGCACATTATTAAAAACTAAACTCCTTTCATTTGATTGTGATTGATGTATTTGTGCTATGAACACCCATCACAGTTTATATACCAATCACTTAAAAATTAGTATTTTAACAGCTTTGGTGAATTTTGCAATGTGACAGTTTTAAAGTTACAGCAGTACTGGCAAACCTATACACGCAATTTCACATCTTTATTCAGCTATTTTAGTAACAAAAAGAATTCCTGTGTACCATTAACAGCCTCTTAGAACTCAGGGCAGAGGTGGCAGTTTATTCTTTTAAACCCAGAGCAAAGATAAACCATGGTAAGCCAAGAGTACTTCAGGCTAACCAATTACCTCCTACCAGTTCAGCAGAGAATTGATTGTATATATGCACTACTTCACCCCTGTAGTAAAACATTTGTTTCCAAACAAAATGTCAAGATGTGAGAAGGAATAAACTAAGTATCAAAAGTGGCACAGCCTAAATACACACAACCACCATAGCTTGTCAATGAGCACTGCTCAAACCTTGTGGATTTGTCAAATCACAGACACTAAATTGCCTGCACACGTATCACTGTGTTTCCGTAGTTTTGGATGTTTGAGCTCACATATGACTTTTTATTTTTGCAGCTGACAGCTACAAACAATGACATTCTCAGTCCATGTTTAGACACAGAGCTGAGAATTAGAAATCCTAATCGTCATAGCACACATAGCTGGCACACCAGCTTCTTTCCTGGCAGCATAAACTTTCTGCAAAATTAGAATGGGAATCCAAGTAAAACAGTCATCTTTTCAGATGCTAGAAAAAAGGAAAAATCCAAGCTGGATTGTAGATTTTCATATTTATAGTCACAAGACTTTATAAGTGTGCATTCTGTTGGAGGAAAAGACTTCCAAAAAACTCCCGACAGAAATGAAAAACATGTCAAATCTATTCTAGTACTTATTTTTAGTGAACAGAGAAAGGAATACAGTTTTCAAAACTGCCTAACAATTAAACCTCTGGAGAAATATGGATCCACATTAACTACTTGATAGACAAGGTAATCACTACTTACTTGATCTTCTCCATATATTCTGGTGTATTCTGATTAGTCATATTTGAAGGACTAATATGAAGCTTGAAGTCTGGTCCAAAATACTCGAAGTAGTCATTGTATGGCAACTCTATAAACCAAACACCAAGAAAACTTTGCTACCCAAAAAAAGATTTTAAACATTTTAAATACAACGGAAGATTTGACAGGATTTTACTCAGAGAACCATCAAACCCTAAGCATTCAAACAAGCAATAATTATTATCTGGACTGGTCAGTGGTTTTCCTCTAAATTATTCAATAAATGAACTTAAATTTGCTGTCAAAATACAAAGAGAAAGATCTAATGCAATTACACACTGAACAACACAATAACAAATTTGAAAAATAATTAAAAATTATACTTCTGCAGGAAAGAGAAGATAACTGATGATTTCTAGTAGCTGTTTTCGAAGTTAGTCCAGTTTGAAAGGTTTAAGTGAGCCATTCAAAATATTCTTTCAGGACAAGTTTTAATACTTGTTACTAGGCTGAAGATCACAGCTAGTTCAATATCCTTGATAAGTGTTGGACATTGAGAAAGTCAGCACCTCTGAATCAATCTGTTTGTTTCCCTCCTTACCCCACTTTTTGCATTTTCACAGAAAATGGTCCCCTGACTAGAACACTGAACCACCAAAATGAAGTTGGCGAAGAATACATTGTCAGGACAACAGCTATTTTACATTGTTGTATTTTGCAGAATTTTATATTGAATATGACTGTATCTTTCCAGATAAAGTAAGACAAATATTAAAAAAAAAATCCATAGAACCTTTAAGAAATAAGATACTGAAATCTATTTTTAATTGTGCCCTTTGTCTTTCTTCATTCATGATTATTACAGGATAAGCAATCTTGGTTAGGTGAATAGAAAGCAGGCAGGAAGTTGCTACTAAGTTGCTATTGCAACATTTAGAAATGCACTGTAACTTCTCAGACAAGATTAAAGATGACAGGGACCCAAAAAGTAGAGAGGAATGTTAAAAAAAATAATCCAAAAAACTTCACACACACACACACACACACATATATATGTGTATATATATATATGTAATCCATTGAAAAGGGGATGCTCATAGGAAAAAAAAAGAGTCCTAAGATAAGGAACTGCTACTTCAAAAGCTGTCTTCAAAAGCTTTGGCTGACAAAGAATATATCTTGACAAGCAAAATGGAAAATGTGTATCTTGAAAGGCACATTCCAAATAGTCTCTTCTCACTGACAGCAGCATTCTGCTGAAGTCAGATGGAAACACTGAATCCACCAAGAGATACACGAATAGCAAAAGGTTATCAGCAAAAGTTGTGGTTCAACATACAAACTGCCAGTGACTCATTTGCAACAAATCAGTCCAAACAGCAATTTTATATAAATGGCATTCCAAAAGCATATCCAGGAGCATATTTGGCCAGAAGTAAAACGAGTTCATGATCTTCCTCAGAGAAATTACTTCAGTATTCAACTATTCTAAAGCAGTCTACTATTGTTTTTTGTGGTTTTAAATTTTAGGACAGCTTGTATAGCCAAAATTGAGTGAAATGGAAGAGTGGAAGTCAATATACTTTCACAGCTACTTTTGTCAGGTAAAATGAAGAAACAGTATTTTTGCTATATAAAGTGGAACAGTCAATAATTTCTTACGTACACCATGACTGTGTTGTACAACTTACAGGTTGACACTGGTACAATCAAAATGCAGCATATATTCTATCCTAATGATGATATTCATATTAGAAATACAAATAAGGTTCCATAAGTTTTACATTTTGAATTTTCAAAAAGTAATTCAGTCATTTAAAGCTTTTGCTAAGGCATTAAAAAGCCCTAAATACTTACATTTATTTAGTGCATAAGATACTGAAATTTTATTGGCTAAATCATAGTAATAATTTTCTACATAGTTTATTCTAAACTGATGCATTACAGCTAGCTATACAAATATCTGCCGTTTACTTAAAATCTCCCATGATTATTTCTTAATAAAATATTAATTAAAATATTAATATTTACCATTAGGAATTTCACAATCTAAGGCAACAGCAGTTTCATATGTCCAGCATCGAGCAACATTACGAATCGTGTAGCCTCCTCCTCCCAACATCAGCAATGGCAAGTTAAAAGTCTTTACAACTTCCACACATTTAGCATGACCTGTCAAACAAGAAGAGAGTTGAGAATATATGCAAATTATCTATTAAACAGAAAAATACATAACAAACTATTTAATCAGACATAAATATAATAAGTCATACTTAACAAGTAAGAACTGAATGGATTCAAACAGAACTATCTCCCGCTACATCTAAGCACAACCTCACAAGGAGTCAAGACCTACAGACCAGAAATGTACAAAACACATTGAACATTATCCACCCCAGTCTTCAGAGACTTTGCATGATGGTCTACTGCTGTTGTTCTGAGATGATCTTACAATGTTTAGTGTTTTGTCTTTTCATAACTGATATCATACACAGTGACAAATTTGGGGACAATTTCTCAGTCAAATGCAATGGGGGAAGAAGGGAAAACAAAATCAGTATTTGGTCCTTTCTACTTCTAAATTTGAACCTGTATTAGAGGTTGCTAAGTCTTGCTTACAGAGTGAACTGGTGCCAAGACAGTACACACTCCAGGGAGATACAGCATACTGAAAGGCATCTGTAGGAGGCAGCAGCTCTCTTGGTTTCCAAGATATGTAAGTTGGAAAAAAATCTGAGCTGTATGGGCAACTGAAGTAGCTTTGCCACCTGGTGCAAATCAAGAAAAGAACCCTGAAACACTGCAGACCCAACAGATACTATACCGCATTTTGTTGCCTACAGAACTCTAATTGTTGCATTAAAAAAATCCCCACAAAAGCAAGAAAACCCAGAAAATGAATGATTCAAGAAGGCTAGATTAAAGGCTTAGCAAAAGTTTGCTTTACATTTAATATTTTATCATTTAAACAAAAAATAATAAAATAAGAATAATAACGGTAATGGTTATGCTATTTGCTAAACTAAAACCTTATCCAAATTAAGAGAACCCCAAATGCAGGTAGCAACTTAAGTAATACTAAAATAAAATAATTCTATGAAAATCAACAGAAATGAGTGTTAACACTCATATAGCTCACTATAACAAACGCCATTATAAATTTAACAATGCAGTGAGTATTCTCATTTCAGTAATACCTATTTTACACTCAACAAAGTGTTTCATGTTTAGTATCTGTAGTCCTACTAAGTGAACTACTAGTTTTATTTGCCCATTATTCTAAGTGTTGCAGATGACTGTTGCCCTGTCATTTCAGGACACTGTTTTAAAGCTACAGAAAGCTTGTACATAGAAGAAAGGGAATCACTTGAGTGGCTAGGAAGCACATGGAAAACCAAACTTCTTAACTTTTTTAGATGGACAGAAAGAAAGAGGCAACTTCTGGGTTTCTTTTGGCCATCCCTGTATAGCAAAGAAAGAGGTGATTAATCATAGTAATGAACAAAATTTTTGTGACTCCAGTCCTCATCATGCAAGTGTCTTGAAAAACAGTATGAAGGGTAGAGGTTTCTAATAAGGAAAGAGTTACAGACAACAAACAGCCACTCTTCTGTTTACCTTTAACAGTAAGATTAAAGCATCCCAGCCTGTCCCCAGAAAGTGAATCTGCTCCACACTGCAACACCACAGCACTGGGCTGGTACATCTCCATTACTTTGGATATAATCTATAATCAATATAAAACAGTAAGTCATTAATTGACATAATGAAAATACAAAAGTAGTAGTTTCCAGAGAGCTTAAGAACAAAAAACAAAGCACTCACTGGTTTGAATATCTGTCCATATGATTCATCATCTATACCATCCCTCATTGGAAAGTTGACAGCATAGTATTTGCCTTTTCCAGCACCAATATCCTACAAGCAAAGATCACAAATGCTTTAATACAAACACAGAAGCACATACAATGGTATCATGAAAAAAAGTCTACACAAGTCTGCTGGACTATTCGGTACCATTATACATATCTGTGAGGGATAACATGCAGAGTTTATTTGACTCCTGTTCTCCCATAAAATAATTTCAGAGTGTAGGAATTGGACACCAAGATTAAAATAGCAATAGGTATTTTAACCAAACACTTCATTTTTTAATTGAAAGATTTAAGACGAAAAGACAAATCATAACCAGTTTAGTCTGGTAATAATAGCTAAGCAAACAAAAGTATGAGAAACAAGAAGAGCAAAGTGATATGCATGTTTTCAGTGTTGCATAGAAGATTTGGGCTTGAAGAGGTTTTTAAAACCACTTTATTGCCCTAAACACAGCATGATGAAGTAGCTGCAGCAAAAGGGAGAGAAGAAAAATCCAACAGGGGCCACTTAGAGGTGCCCATGAGGAAACTGAGACTTCTAAAATGAACAAAAAAAAAAAAATTTACTAATTCTCAGTTCCATCAGGTGTCAAGACAGGAACTGTAGTAGTCTATCTTATCAGCTTTTCTAGACAACCTATGTGAACCTATGTGTTAAGAGAAAAGGTTTGTTAAAAAAAAAAAAAAAAATTAAGTGAATACAGCCTGAATCCAACCACTCTTATTTTGATCATCAAAACCTAAAGATCTCTGCTGGAGGATCATTTCAGGAAATGGAGGCCATTTCTTGCCTTTATTTTATCATCAACAGAGAAAGCAATGCCAAGGAGTTCAGTGGAGCAGACAGTGAGAATTAACCTGTTCAGTATGGCTGTAAACTATTATCAAACAGCAGCTCTGCAGAAAGAGCACACACTTGGCCCAACCTCCTAGAAAATCTACAAGTCATGGGTAGCATAACCCAGCAACACTAAGACTCAACTTCTCAACACTACCTATTGAAAGTCATTGACTTTTTCCTCTTCCTGAACAAAGCCTCCTTTACAAGGACTGCATCACTAAGGTGTCTCTTCCAGTAACCAACCTTTACTGGGGGCATGAGGGTGAATGGATGGACATGGGGAGGAGGACAAATGGCCCAGTGAAACACAGACACAATGTTAAAAGCTGACTTTTTTGCCCACAGCACATTATTAACATTTCATAGTATTGCAAGATAAGTGACACTGAAGACCCCTGCTGAACTCAACTCTGGCTGATTTGAAGTTCAAGTTATCCAGAATTTCCCAGAGTGAACCATCTAGGCTTTCAGATGTTAAATTTTCTGAGGTGATCACAGAATCACAGAATAGTAAGTATTGGAAGAAGGGACCTCTGGAGATCATCTAGTCCAACACCACGATAAAGCAGATGGCGCAGGATTACACTCAGGTGGGCATTCAGTATATCCAGAGGAGGCTTGACAACCTCGCTGGACTATTAGAGTGATCTTGTCACCCTCAAAGTAGTTCTTCCTTATACTCAGATGGAACTTCTTGTTTTTCAGTNGAAATGGATAGAGCACTCCAGATTTGGCTTTACCAGGGCTAAGCAGAGGAGCAGGATCATCACCCTAAACCTGCTGGGAATGCTCTTCCTAATGCACCCCAGGATACTATCAGCCTTCTTGGCCACAAGGGCACAGCTGGTTCATGGTTAACTTGTCCATCAGGACCCCAGGTCCTTCTCACAGAGCTGCTTTACAGCAGGTCAACACCTAACCCATACTGGTTCATTAGGTCGTTCCTCTCCTTGTCTTGCTTTACAGATAAAAAAAAAAAAATCATTAAACTGATGTTATCCTAAAACACAGCTAAGTCANCTGGAGATCATCTAGTCCAACACCACGATAAAGCAGATGGCGCAGGATTACACTCAGGTGGGCATTCAGTATATCCAGAGGAGGCTTGACAACCTCGCTGGACTATTAGAGTGATCTTGTCACCCTCAAAGTAGTTCTTCCTTATACTCAGATGGAACTTCTTGTTTTTCAGTTTGTGTCCATAGCCCNCTCCCCTTGTCTTGCTTTAAAGAAAAAAAAAAAAAAATCATTAAACTGATGTTATCCTAAAACACAGCTAAGTCAAATGTTCACACACTTTCCACCTAAAAAAAGTAATTGTTAGAGCTACTCAATGGACTTTTGTTGTAACTGATGTTTGCATTAGTTTTAAAACCTAAAAATATAATCCAGCACTTCAGTAGCCTCCCGTTTACCAACAGATCAAGCTACCTCACAGAACCTGGGCTGCTATGGAGAACTACGGTCTCAACTGATTTGTGTGTATAAATGGCAAAATTTGTGCTATCATCTAAGAGATGCAGAAAGTCAAATAACTTACTGAGTACACTGGAAGTTTAGACTGAACAATACATTCAGTAGAAAATGGAGGAATGCTGCTGAACTAGAAAACCTCAGATTCATCTACATGGAACTGCAATCACAACATCATCATCTGACACATTATTTGTTCCTGCATCAAATAAACGTGGTCAGCAAACTAGATCAACTAACTAAAGAATTACAGAAACAAGCTGTAATACAGCCTACCAACAAAAACAAAGAGATTTGACTGGTAAAGCTGATAAAAATAGTCATCAATGGCAGATCAAGTTAGCCAGACAGAAGCAACACAATACTGGCTTCAGAAGGAACACTGACTTTTCAGAGAATTAGTTCTCCCTTTAGTTCAATTAGCTTTGCAATCTCTGGAGATAGGAAAAATCCCTATGGGGATGCAATAATTGCAATAAAGCCTGCTAAAGCCTGCATGCAGACAATTCTCATTTCAAAATCCTAACTAGCAGCTCAGAAAAAAAGTTGCCATGCCTGAGATACTGCTTGTCACTGACACTGCTAAAAAAAATAAATCCCAAAAACCATAAAATATTCTTCTATTTATTTCAACTATGCTATCTTTTAATTCTTCGTTCTGGGTGTGGTGAGGTGAAGAGTCCACAAACTTCTCCGTCAACGGGAAGTGNTTTCAGTTTGTGTCCATTGCCCCTTATTCATCAGGTCCCATTCTTTTGACACCCAGCCTTGAGATATTTGTAAGCATTGATAAGGTCCACTCTTAGTGTCTTTTCTCCAGGATAAACAGGGACAACTACATTAACCTTTCCTCATAAGAGAGATGGTCCAGCTCCCTCATCATATTTGTTATCCTCCACTGGACTCACTCCAAGAGCTCCATGTCTCTGTTGTACTGGGGAGCCCAGAAATGGATAGAGCACTCCAGATTTGGCTTTACCAGGGCTAAGCAGAGGAGCAGGATCATCACCCTAAACCTGCTGGGAATGCTCTTCCTAATGCACCCCAGGA
>VZTR01033786.1:166989-180478 GCA_013400775.1 Chaetops frenatus | reverse complement strand
AAAAAAAAAAAAAATTCTAGCCAAATTCAGCAACAGCCTGTCATGATAAACCATCCTGGTCTGAGCTGCTTTTAGTCTGAAGCACCACTACCACCTTGTGGCCAGTCAAATTAAACCACACAGACAAAAACTAATCCGATTTCTCCCTAAATCAATTCAGAACACAGTTTAACAGAATCTAACAATCATAATAACATTCAGCTCCAACAACCACACTGAAATGATTGCTTTGCACCCCGCTGTTCAACTTTCATTTACTCCTGTGCCTTCTGGGTATCATCAACAGACTGGGAAACACACTTTTCAGGAGTATTAGCTGAAACATGAATATTTGTATCTCATGAATCAGTTTAAACATATTAGGAAAACAGTGAATTCTTTCCCAGCACAGCATTTTTGTAGCTAACTTGTTAGAAGTGTTTACAATTTTGTAAAGAAGTTTCTAACTGTATGCACAAACTAATGAGAGAAGTTGCTAACACCAGAGGTATGCTATATCCCAGAAGTGTCTCTGATAAAAGAGGTTTAATTTATGAGTTTGAAGCTAGGAATATATTAATCCCAATACTTTTAATACTCTTTCAAGCTGTAAAGTGGAATAATTTCCTGTTCTAACATGAGCAATGAGTAATTTAAAATTAATATGAAGGGCCAGGATAATTGGTTTCCATTCTCAGCTTTGCCAGAGACTCTACAACAGCTTTAATTATAAGTCTTCATGGGCAAATGCTCCCTCCCTCAGGCCAGCTATAATGCTCAGTACATAATTCCCTATGGGGCATGCTAAAGTTCTTATGCAGTGAGCATCATGAGAACTCAAAACACACTTCATGACATAAGAAATATTCCAAAAATGAGACAACTGTATTGCATTGGTTCAGTGGTAGAATTCTTGCCTGCCACATGGCAAGCCCAGGAAAAACATTTTTGCCTCAACTAACAAACAAAAAGATAGCTAAAAGCAAAGAATTTTAACCCTCCATCTTTCCATCTCTGTCTTGAGACAGAAGCTGGGAGCCATGGTCTGTCCTGAAGCCTTTGGCAGAAGGTGCCTGGTGAGACTTGGGGTTGACCACTAGGATTCTGAAGCCCAAGCTACAGAGGGTCTAGAGCCAACTACACCCCAACAGAAAAGGAAATCTTGGCAGCCTATGAAGGAGTCCAAGCCACTTCAGAGGTCCTGGGAGTTGTTCAAAATGTGTATGGTCTGTTGTTTCTCCATCCTAGTCTCAGTGGCCAGCATCAACCCATCACATGAGCCAAATAGAACATAATAAATTCAAACTGTAGCTTAAGCTTTGTGACTGTTAAAGGGCGATCTGCAAACAGCTACTTTTCACTTTAAGTGCAGATAATTATAAATACACCATACTGTCTTCTTAGAGACATCTCCAAAATCTGTGTGAATTAAACTAATTATATTTGAACAAAGATTTCAGCCTATTTATCCAGAAATTAAGGTGTTAATTTAATGCAAAAGTCAACATTTTAGTTCCCTATTATCCTGTATTATTTTTCCTAAGATTCCTCAACTAATCCATCACTCTAGGCTAGTATTTTTTCTGAACACTTACTGTTGTATACCATTACTGGACATAATTATTGTAGCCCAGCACAAAAGAAGTATCTACAAGGAAGACAGTAAGGGGGAACTTAGCACCTAATGAAATTTCATGTTCAACCTTACCCTAAGGTCCCCTGTGCCTGGAAAATATTCACCATACTTATGGAATGATACTGTCATTACACGATCTGTGGTATAAAATGCTTCTTCAACACCATCACCATGATGGATATCAATATCAATATACAACACTCTTTGGTGATACCTAGAAAGAACATATAAGAAATCATCATTATCTGTTATATTCATAATATACTGATAGCAAACAAGAAAAACACTAACAAAAAACTCCCAACCAGACACTAAAAGCCAATGATCATTCATTGTGATGATTGTGGTTGATATGACCATACACTCN
Organism: Chaetops frenatus; assembly: GCA_013400775.1. Classification (NCBI taxonomy): domain Eukaryota; kingdom Metazoa; phylum Chordata; class Aves; order Passeriformes; family Picathartidae; genus Chaetops; species Chaetops frenatus. The sequence goes on along the minus strand of VZTR01033786.1, from coordinate 178,496 downwards.
NNTAAGCTCACAAAAAATAAATATTTATTTTCCATTGACTTTTCTTCTTCACCTCTCCAGCTTGTAAAGAAAGGCACATTCTTACTTTCAAGTGTATTGCACTTTATATTTGCATAAAATTATTACACTACTGTTTATTATTTTCTTAAATACTGCAAATTTCAGGATAGTTTGAGATGGATAAAGAAACCAGTGATTTATTTGACACCTTTGAGCACTAGAAACAGTAAGTATCCCTTATATTTTATGTTTACCAGTAAAGAACAAAGTCTGTCATCAGAAGATGCATCAGAAGATGCATTTTCATCATGGTTTGCACAGTACTGAGTGTGAGNAAAAGAAAATCTTGGCAGCCTCTGAAGAAGTCCAAGCCACTTCAGAGGTCCTGGGAGTTGTTCAAAATGTGTATGGTCTGTTGTTTCTCCATCCTAGTCTCAGTGGCCAGCATCAACCCATCACATGAGCCAAATAGAACATAATAAATTCAAACTGTAGCTTAAGCTTTGTGACTGTTAAAGGGCGATCTGCAAACAGCTACTTTTCACTTTAAGTGCAGATAATTATAAATACACCATACTGTCTTCTTAGAGACATCTCCAAAATCTGTGTGAATTAAACTAATTATATTTGAACAAAGATTTCAGCCTATTTATCCAGAAATTAAGGTGTTAATTTAATGCAAAAGTCAACATTTTAGTTCCCTATTATCCTGTATTATTTTTCCTAAGATTCCTCAACTAATCCATCACTCTAGGCTAGTATTTTTTCTGAACACTTACTGTTGTATACCATTACTGGACATAATTATTGTAGCCCAGCACAAAAGAAGTATCTACAAGGAAGACAGTAAGGGGGAACTTAGCACCTAATGAAATTTCATGTTCAACCTTACCCTAAGGTCCCCTGTGCCTGGAAAATATTCACCATACTTATGGAATGATACTGTCATTACACGATCTGTGGTATAAAATGCTTCTTCAACACCATCACCATGATGGATATCAATATCAATATACAACACTCTTTGGTGATACCTAGAAAGAACATATAAGAAATCATCATTATCTGTTATATTCATAATATACTGATAGCAAACAAGAAAAACACTAACAAAAAACTCCCAACCAGACACTAAAAGCCAATGATCATTCATTGTGATGATTGTGGTTGATATGACCATACACTCCTAGAATTCTCAGTACAGTCTGAATAACATTAATAAGTTTATTTTCATGAAAATAAGGAATTTATTTAGTATTTACCCCAAACTGTCTCACTCTGTAGCTTTACCTCGTGCTTCTGCTCACATCACTTTGCTGTTCACATCTGCTGAATTCACCTCCTTTCATTAACCCCAAGGCCCTTCTTCCTACCTTCTCAGTAATTACNCAGTGATTTATTTGACACCTTTGAGCACTAGAAACAGTAAGTATCCCTTATATTTTATGTTTACCAGTAAAGAACAAAGTCTGTCATCAGAAGATGCATCAGAAGATGCATTTTCATCATGGTTTGCACAGTACTGAGTGTGAGCAGCCATGATTTCAGGGACAGTTACCCATAGTTACACAACCCATAGCTATTTGCAAGATTCCCTCCTTCACATGCACATTAAGCTAAGAAATTCAAGATTGGACCCAAAAAAATGTATCTCGTAGACTGCAGAGACAACTCCTGAATATATGCTACACATTAAAATTAATGTCTTAATGTGTTAATATTAACTATTGTTAGTGTCTTTAGAAACATTTTCCATCTCTAGACTTCCAGATTACAGCTACTTCCCTCATTCCTCACCAGCAAAATCAGCTGTTGCACTTGCAAGAGTCAAACACCTAGAATATTTTTTCTAATAAATGGAATTTATGTGTTATTTGTAGGGATACAGTCCTCTGAAGCAGTAAAATCAACACTTAGAACTTGAAATTTTAGTGAAGCATTACTATTTGAAGTCAATTACATGATCAATTTTTCATTACTCCTCATTTTTTATTTTGCAGTCACAGCAGCACAGCTGTTATTTTATTATTTATTAAAACCAGCAACATTAATTGATGTAATAATCCAAGGAAGCTCAGTGCATGATCTTCCCTGAATACTCCTGTTTGATTCAGAAACAAATCAGATGACAGGAACCAAGAAGACATATTGTGAAACCAAATGGGTGTAAGACTATGAGTACAATAATGACTGCCCTAAGGGGTCAGGGTAGTGATCCATGTAGCCCACTGTGCATAGCAAAGGGAGACTTCACAGAAATATGTACAGAAAGCAAGTAAGCCTGTCCATGATCTGAAGTCTGCTACTCTAGTCCTTCCCCACTATCTAGAATTACAGCATATGGTGTTTTACAAGGTGCATTGTTGCTTGGATCTATCTCCTATTAGTTATCTTTTCAGCTTGCCTGTATTTTATTTTGAATATCTTGCTGAAGCCAAACCAGGAAGAGCTTGGAGCTTTCTTAATTGAAACTGTAAAAGTTCAACACAGGCTATGAAAACACACTCAAATAATAACTACAATCCATATCTTCACACATTTAAATAATTAAATTTAACACTTTCTATAATTTTAACTTGTGCCTATCACAAACTTACTTCAGTAACTCAAGGATGGCAAGCACAATATCGTTGACATAACAGAAACCAGATGCCTCCGATTTCTTGGCATGGTGAAGTCCCCCAGCCCAATTGACAGCCATGTCTGTTTGTTGTCTGTTCAGTTTTACTGCCCCAGCTGTAAAGAGACACACAGAAGAATGAAAGCAAATGGAGTCAGATACTTCTGATGGCCTTTAGATTTGTTACATGAAATCATATTTTATTTTTTAATAAGTTGATTTAGAACAGATCTCTTACCAATACTAAGATACTTGATACATCTCATATTTTACAGTCTGTAACTGATACGATTATTTTTTTAAATATATAAAAAAGCCCTTCTATTTACTTCATTTTTAAATACACAATCAAAATTTTAAATTGTTGACCTCAACCTAGTAAAGCTATAAAATAATTGGCAAACAACGTATACTTACCAACAGAGCCTCCAGTTGACAGCTGACAAAACTCAAACAGGCCATCAAATACAGGACAATCTTCTCCAACATTAACTGTATAAGAAAGATATTATTTTTTAAAAATACCATTCCAACAGCATCAATATACACATGGATAACACAGGCTCATACTTCATTCAGCATTTTAACTACTTATTGCCCATCTTATTTGCCAGGCTAATTTAAAACCTGAAAAAATGTAGTCTTAATAGTATAAGATAACTCCAAACTAATTTTTTCTTTTCTTTCTTTTTTAATTCTTTTTAGGTTCCATTGGAAGATTTGTCTCCTTGTTTGAAGAAGTTTGATGATCTTTAGATTTTTGATGAAATGCTGATTACTATAGGTCATGTTAAAAAATGTACGATTACTTAGAAAAATAATTTGCTGACAATAAGGCATCATAAAGAGGTTACAATACTGCCTTTAAAATTGATACAAGAGCTGTCAAACTGCATTCCTAACAGTACTTTGAGCTTATTCCTATAATTAAAGGAATAAATTAGCAATAGAAAGGGTGAATAGTGAATGATGTCCAATTTTTACTATCACCCTCCAAGAGGAATGAGCAAGTTCTTTTCTTGACTTAAACACATTTTCACACATTGATTTTTACTTCTCTAGTATTCTAAAAGCATTTTTTAAAAAAGATTTCAAGGCACTTTCACAAACAGTTCACAATCTGTGCATCAAGCCTTATTATTAGCAACAGTATTTCACATCTAGAATATACCCTGTGAAAGGAGAAGCAAAAATCCTCATATATGCCTAAAGAACATTTTTGTCAAGATGACTGCTTTTCATGGAAAAGTCCAGAATAGTGTAGCTAAAGGCAGGCACATGTGGCTCCTTTTACAGTATTCCTCTAACCTCTGTATTGGTGAATATTGAGCTTCAAACAATGCTAACTGTAAAAGCATGTACACATAGACTTAGCCTGATGTTGGCACTTACATCTCTGCATTTGCTTGCTGTACTCAGACATATTGTCAGGCCTTATTGATCGGAGAAATTTGATGTATTCATCACTATGGTACTTGGTCATTTCCTCAGCAGTTGCTTTGTGAGGTCGCTGATAACAAGAACAAGTTGAAGAAATACATCAGAGTGCTGTGCAAAATCAGCTAACAATGTGCTAAAATAGACCACTTGAAAGAAATCCCACCTACTTTGAAGCGAAAATAGTGAAAGGAAAGTGATAGTAGTGGTGTTTTACCTAAAGCAAGGGCTACTCCGTTGTAATATACAACTGCATTAAATATTGCTTGACTTCTAAGTAAAAGAGCTCTGAATACACTATTAAAGTATTCTCTATTTTCACTTACACCTCTCTCCATTTATTTGTGTGACAATACTTGAGGCCCTTTAACAATAACTTAAAATGCTTCAGTGGACATCGTATTGTCTATACTTACATAAATTTCCATTTTTCTGTATAAGCCATAGTTTAGCAGCAAGTTGTGAGTCATTCGGATCCTGTGAGGTTTCATTGGATGCCCTTGTCCATAGTAATAGTTTCCAATATCACCTGTCAATAATACACAAAAAAATAGCTATTCATATTACAAAACAAGTTTCATTGCCACTTAATCATTCTCAGAAGATAAGTAAACAGGTATGATTCCAGAAAACAAACAGGCCCCACAAAGGGAATACTGTCTACTTCAAAAAAACACAAGGGAAACAAACTGTTGTGTCAGAAACAGAGGGAAAAAAAAGAAGCCAAATCTAACACTTCTACACAAATCTACAAGCAGACAGTAGTGGGAGATCAAAGATAACTATAAGACATGGTTTCAAAGCAAGAGGGAAGTTCTGGCCCAACAGTGGGCCAGAGCTGAACAATAAAATGGGAAACAGAACTGGAATCAAGCAGAGAGGAAACACTACTGGTGATATTGCCACATAGTATCACAACAGAGGCTGTAGTAAAACCTACCATTTTGCATGAGCTGATTTTATGCTAGCATCCTCAGCCTGTCCTTAACTGCTAACACTAACTGTTACATCCAGAAGTTAACTCCAGATCCATTGTGGCAACCACATGCACAAACATTCCCCAGACACTTGCTGCTGGAGATCCACAGTAGTTTAACAAGAACCTTATAATCCAGATTAGCCTCTGTTACATTGGAGATCAACTAGGCACACAATTAAGATAACAAATTTGACAGTCATTTCCAAGAAAGGAATAGCTGCTATCATGGGCTAGTAATAAGTTTTCTCCTGAGCTCAGGTATTGTTAGAACACACACAACCCTGCTTTGAGCACTGACATTCCCAACACGTGAACCATTTTAAACAGGACTGTTTCTTGAAACATAAAACAAGCTTAGAAATTATGTCCAGTTGTCAATGGCTTTCAGCTGTAGATTTCTAAAACACCTCTTCACAACAGCACCTCTTTTCTTTTTGACCCAATTTCCCAATAGGATTACTGAACTTTACCTTCTTGAACTTTTTACTTTTCTTTCACATCCTTCAACATGCTCTGCCTTGTCCACTGGGAACAAAAGAAACACTATTTTCACAATGTCATACTATTTTGTAAATTTTATCAGTCAGAGGTAAGAAGCAGCACCACTACAAAACAGCTTTAGTTTCACCTCTTCAACATGAGCTTCATGGAGGAAGCGTAAATGTCAGCTTGCAGTAGCATCACCAACTACCAAGAAAAACAAGTATTACAGTAAGATTAAAAGTTTCAAAGCATTCTAAAATCCTTCAAGCTTTCAGTTTTCAAAGAGACAAGGAGAGTAAGGACACTTAAGAAAACAGATATAACCTAATGTAACATAAGAAGAAGATGTTTAGAAAAACTACCCTTCAATACCTAGCTCTTAGCCATCCCATAACAATAGAAATACCAAGTTTTAACATTAAGTTAAGAACTTGGAAGAGTTTGGACCTTCTAACTTGGGTATTTAAGTGGAAGAATAGCACTTTTTGTCAGCTACTTATTGCAAGCCTCCAGGTTTGGTCATATGCAGGTCAAGAGCAAAAGTATTAAGAGTATAAACAAACTCCTTCCATCCAGCAAAACATTTTCAAGGACTTTACAGAAGAATACCTTATATATTTTATGTTTAAGAAAAAATCTATTACAGCTCTTTGAAACTTATGCCTAGAAGATGAAAACCAACCATTTACTAGCTCTACTTCATGTTTTGAAGCTACTGTTAAGTCCCAGATTTTAAAAAAATCTTCAAGGTAGCAAGAGCTTTAAATGCTGAGATTTTAAAGAAAATAATGACTATAAATAATGTGATATTATTGGGGAAACTTCATTACAAATGCATTTGTGGCCTAAAAAATGGGGGGTACTAAGAGATCATTTCAATTTCAACTTCTTCAACTTCAATAGTCATCATTGACACTTTATTCAGAATGCTGACAGATGGGGAAGGATACAAGAATTACTTTATATCTTATATATAACGTAAGGTCTATTATTTTTTCCCATATGAAATAGAGAAAAAATAAAATTAACAAATTTCCCAAATGCACTTGCAACATATCCTTCAATATACTGCAATTGATCAACTAAACAAATTTTAACTTATGCATATTCTATATACCATACAGTGCAGCATACAGTTATATAAATAAATCAAGCATACTTTTTAGCTTTCATTTATTTTTATCTTTTTTAACAGAAAATAATTTTAAAGAATTGGCACATTGATAGATCTAATGAGAGTTTATTTGTCAAACAGAAGACCTGTAGGTGAGTATCTGGCAGAAGAATATTGATCCTTCCATATTAGAGGCCAGTAATAGTGACTAACAATAGATATCAATATAATACACTTCAGCAACAGGCAGTACAACACCATTTGTATTTTTCAGGTCTTACCATCAACAACAAAAAAAGGTTTTGGCATAAAAAAAATTCTTGAAGCATTTGGACAAAAAGCTCATCAAGTTTCAAGGGATTAGTGATGCAGATGTAGGTGGGGGTGAGGAAGGAAAAGAGGAAAGATCCTCTTTCTTCATTAGCACTTTGATTTTCAACCAACATCACAAAGGGGACCCATCACAGAGACATAATACTGTAATGAAGGCAAAGTTGTCAAAAGTCTCTCCTCCCTTACCTAGTGAATAAAGTATTGCACTTCCTGGTACAAAAATTTCATCCACCGATCCTGAAATTTATGTATTTCTTTTTCATATGTCACAGCCTTACCGGAGCACTTTGGGAAGAAAAGCAGCTAGTATGTGTGAGGATGGGACACCTCACTCACTGATGGAGCTAAAAAGTTCTGCACAAACCTCTGCCAGACTAACTTTGACTAAAATGTGTATACATGAGGAATAGGTACAGTAAGGCCAAGTTCACAAAATTATTACTCCCGGTACTATGAGTACTTAACCCTACACTTACTAATATAAAGGTAAATTCTTACATATATAAAAGTAAAAATCGTACAGAAGTGTAATAAGCACATTTAATAATGTTTAATATTTTATAATTACATATAATTTATTTAATGTTTAAAATTTAATAATTACATTTAATAAGTAATATATCACTTACCAGTGTGGGAGCAAATGGAGAGTGCAAAAGAAAAATGTAACTGAATGAGGAAGAGGGAAAAAATGCAAAGTAGTATGTGTAGAAAGTTTGCAACTCTATTAATCTTTCACAGTGAGGCTTCAAAACTTGACATTCATTTGTTTACGCCAGTAAAAATGCCAGCTAAATGATGAGAAGTAGCAACATATAATCTCTGAAAAGCTGAGTCCTTAACTTAAGAGACAAACCAAGTCACCATTTAATGCTAGTAGGAGTTTACTGCCCCGCACTGTTCACTATGTGATATAGATGCGATACAAAAGACCTACCTGACAATTGTTATATACTGATATACTGGCATGTTCTAGGTTCAAATATATATATATATATAATTTCTTCTCAATTCATGCAAGTTACATGCCAAAATAATGAGATCAAATAAAAATAAACCCATGATTCCTTTGATAAGTATAAATTTTAGACACCCACTTCTCCGAGAGCTTAGCAAGGCCTACAGAAAATATTCTAACACATAGAAAAATACAAGAGGCTACATGCCCTAAAGGAATTTTAATTCTGTCCAAAACCACACAACTAACAAAAGCTATGTCCCCCAAAAAGTATTAGTTTCTCCAGTTACTATGGCGTACAGAAAAATAACACCATTAAATTTACCCATTACAAAGCAGTCTTAAGTGACTGAACAAAAAGACAAGAGATGACATCTACACTTGTTTTTTGATACTTTGTAACTTGTAAGTTACATTACTTTATAACTTTGAACAGATAAACTGTTATATATGCGGATCACATCCCTGCTTATTTTAAGTATGGTTAGCATGAAACGATGAGGTATTTTGGAACTGCACTATGTGAAAAAACCTAATCGCTACAATGGAAACCACACAGAAAAAACCCGTATCTTAAGAGCAGCAGTTACATTGAATTGACTTCAGTGATACTAAGGAGTGAACTAATGTAAAGCTGAATGTAAAAGAAAAGATTATCATTGCCTGTTGAGTCCAACGAACAGCTATTCAAACAGGCCTAAAATTACTGCACTAATTTCTGAGGGATTGGGCATTTTGTTCTAGTTTTAAAATTATGCAGACAGCAGAAGAGTAGCAAAGATCTGACTTTTGAGCCTTGAGCAGAGGCTGGACCCGATATCTGTGTTCGAAAGGCACTGCACAATGTACTGATGAATTTCCAGAAAACACTTTGGTTTAAGTTCATTTTATCTGCAGATGTAAGCTTTGAACTACAAGTGCTACTCAAACAATGTCAAACTATAGTAACGCACTGCCCTACTAAAACAGGTTTAGTCTCGTCTTTATGGGTGGAACCAACCATACTCCGATGCAGATCTCTCAAATTCTTCATGAAGGTAGAGCCTTTTGAACACCCACACTAAATTATGCACAAGCAGAGCAGCAATCTAAACAATACTGCTAGTGCACTGGCATGGAATAAACACACAAACTCACTGTAACCACGCCGGCTGCTGTGCTATTCTCTAGAACGGTGCTTGGCTGTACAGCAGCATGGAGCTGGAAAGCCCATCTCGGGCCTGCCCTCATTGCTGTGGGCAACTGTGTAGCACCTTGGAAGAGCTGAACTACCTGAGCTACAATGTTGCAAAACCATGACAACAACTTGAAGATACATGGTAAGAGACTAAAATAAAACCTATGACAGCCTTCCGCATCTAGCATGGTTCTAAACAGGGTGAGGAGCATACTTTGCTAAGCTAAGGCCATACATGTGTTAAGACTAGAAGAATTCATGAAAAAATTTTCAAATAAAATCACTAAAGTATTTTAATTCATATTTTACTTAGTTCTTCCCATAGGATACTGGTTTAAATTTAAACGAAATTCCTGACCTGAGCATGATCACAAGCAATGAAGAGTTTGAAAACTGGATGTGGTTGACTTTCTATTACAAGCAAACTCAATGTAATGAAATCAAGCCTTGTCTACTCAAAGTTTATTAGTTCCAAGTACAGTATGAAGACTGTTAAAACTATTGATTTTCCAAAAAAACCTTAACAGCAATATGCTCTGAAAAAGTGACAAGCTAATTTAAAAAGCAGTCTTAAATGACAATTACACCAAGTTTCACAAAAAGTATGGGGAAGTTTATTCCATCTCAGAAGTTAGGTTTATAGTCTTCTAGAACTTTTCAAGACTTTTTAGTCTGTAACTTTCAAGAAACAGAGTAAAAGTATGTGTGGAGACCCAATTATGACCTAAAAAAGGGGTAATTTACTTCAGACATGACATTCTTTTAGAGATATACCATTACCTCAGTAATTTTTTGTTTTGAGTTATTTAGGCCTCAAACACTCCCTTCACTGTGATTCAATGGCTTTGTTGGTACAACAGTTACAAAATATTCAGAGTTACCAGATGAACCACACAGTAGCATCAGGATATTTAGTTTAGGTATTAACTCTAAAATGTCTTCCAATAACTCTTTCCAAAAGACATGAAAAATAACTGTTGGATTTGACAATAAAAATAAATAAGACATCAAAAATAATCTGAAACTCTTTCTGTCACATATGAAACACTTATTTTAAGGCACAACAGATACTATTTTCTCTACATGATTAACTACATTTATCCTAGTCTACATATGAGCTACAACTGTGTTAAGTCCCCATCATCCTGCCACCTTCAAACTTGTTCCTCTTAGAGTTTCTTCCCTCCCTTTGCAATTACAGCTTTTTTCGGCTGTAAAGGGAATCTCTAGCATTGAGTACCAAAATCCAGTAATCAAAGAAGAACAATACATCAACATCTAATAAACTACAGCCACTTGACTTTATATATACAAAAAAAGAAAGCAAAAGAAAATAAAGCAAAGTGATTTTATTAAAAAAAAAAAAAAAGGCAAATATTTTCAGAGAGAAAGCTTCTAGACTATCACTGCTGTCTTTCTTACAACAAGGCGAAAAGTGATTCCTCTTCCCTAGGACAAGTAAGATCCTACTCTCACCAAAAGTATCCCTAACAGGGGCCTCCTTTCCCCTTTAGGCTGAACAAAGAACCAGTGCTAGCAACAAAGAGAAGGGGGCGGCAACCACCACTCTGCCTCCTTTAGTGTGGTTAAAAAAAAAAAAGAAAAAAAANAAAAAAAAAAAAAAAAAAGCCAAGACAGGCCCCACAAGATCTGCCATTTCCAAAGAATGGCAGGTTTGCTACAGCAACACACCCTTTGATATCTTGAGTGGGTTTAGACACTCATCTTCACTTCCAAAATGGTGAAAACACCAAAGCACTACGGCTGAACATCTTCAACCTCTGTTTCCTGGCTACTACCAAGACCAGCTTCAGATGCAACCGTACAAGATTGTTACAATATGAGGCAATTTAATAAGATCTCTTAATTAATCTGTCCATTGAGCTCATCTCCCAATACAAAAAAAGGGCTAAAGAAATTCAAGCTCAAGAAGAAAACCAAAAGTACTTGCTGTGGCCAGAGAAAACCGCAAAGAAGTTGCTGAAAATATCTCAAACCAAGCACTTTTTCGCCATGACTGACAAAGCAGATCGCAAGCCTGTGTCCCCACCAGACAAGTGTGCAAACTCACAGGGCCTACATGCAACTCAAATTTCACTATTATTAAACATCCACGCACACAACTTTCCGCGTTTTGCAGGAAGGGAGGCTTGTGGGAGCCAGACCTCTGCTCTGATCCGTGTTCGGTTTGGGGAATGAGGGAGGAGAGGGCAGAGTCCCCGTGCCCCTCCATACCCCAGACCTCGGTACGAAAGCCCGAGGCAGGGAAAGGCCTAAGCTCAACAATCACCAGGTGCAGGAGCTACACATGGCCTGGACTTTCTTTGCATGGGAGGAGCCAGACACAGCAGCGACTCCAACGCCTCCGTGCTTAGCGGATGGAGGGGGAGTGTCTCAACTTTTCGT
>VZTR01033786.1:156748-166974 GCA_013400775.1 Chaetops frenatus | reverse complement strand
TTTTTTTTTTTTTGTCTTTTTTTTTCTTTTTTTTTTTTTTGGGGAGGGGGGGTGGCGGTGGGGGTGGTGAGGGGTATGTTGGGAGGAAACAATAGACACAGCACTTACCGCNACGCGCGCTCCCGCGCCGGCCCTGCTCACCGTCGTAATAGTAGCAGACTTTCTTCTTGCCGCCGCCCTGACTGTACGCCATAGGGCTGCCGCGCCGGGGCCGTGGGCAGGGAGCGGGAGGCCGAGGAGAGCGCGGAGCCGGCTCGGAGGGTGGGAAGGAGGGGGCGGGAGAGCGGGAACTCGCGACGCCGGGACCGCCAGCAGCGGGAGCGGGCCGGACCGTCGGCAGCGGGAGGGGCAGCTAGCGGGACGCGCCCAATCGGACGCCGACAGAGGGAGGGGCGGGAAAGAAGGAAGCGGAGAGGACGCACGCGAGCGGACGTGGGCTCCCGCCTGCTCCTCCGTGCCATCTTCACTTAGTTAGACATATAAGTCAGGAAAGAAGCCAGAGGGAATTCTTCATAAGCGAATTTCTGGGGCAGGCTCTTTTCTGGTCCACCCCCGTGGCGCGCAGTGGTGCGATCCGCCGCGGGCGTCGGGGCTGTATCCCCGCCCCCCAGAGCCGTCTGGCGCATGCGCGGGGTTGGCGCCCCGTCCGCCAGAGCGGCTGAGGCGGGAGGGGGAGTGAGGGTTCCCCGCGGTCGGGGCCGCAGCGGGCCCGGGTCCTGCTCGGTGCCAGGGCCGCGGCGAAGTCCCTCGGCCGCCCCCCACACCGGCCGGGGCCGCGGGGTTTCTCATTCGTAACCGCGCAGCGCTTTCCGCCGAGCTGGGGCCCGAACCGCATTTTCGACGGGGCGGCTGCATATGCTCCGCTGGTTGGGGCGTCGCGTCTTTTTCCCTCCCCAAGTGAAAGAGTTTACTCTTTACCACAACAAAACCGGTTTCTGTTTTGTTTGGTTTTGTTTTTTTGAGTACTCCTGTCGGTGCTGTGCCCTATTGGCCAGTGTTGCACCTCTGTATCTTTCTAGAGGAAGTTGAAAGCATGCTCCACAGTAACACGTAGCAATTCTCTCAAAAAATCAAGGCATGCCACACAAGAAGCATATAACATCTGAATTTCTCTTTGAGACCTATCAGCCGTTTTCACTCCTTGCCTCAGCAAACGCAGGAAGAAGAAACATGATCACATTCATACTTAGCCAGCTTGTTGGTATTTGCATTTATACAGGGGTTCACACTCGTGGGGCCTGATAAGCCAAGTCTGGGCATGCACATCAGTTACACTAAAGGTTACTGTTTCTTCAGCTGACATGAAAGGCCTATATTTAGGGACTTCCACTCACCCCAGCCTTGGCCAAGGTTTGTTGTTTTGCTGGAGTCTCTAAAAGTACCTAAACCCCTTGGTTATTGCCAGATGTACTTTTCTATTTGATAACAAGGCATTTGTATTATCTATGTCACAAAACAAAACCAATACATGCCCAAACACAGGTTTGATCTTCGTTCCCAGAATCAGGTTGCTTTCACTCCTAAAGGTACCTCAAAGGAGTCTGGGTCCTTGTAGCTCATTAAAAATAATCATTTTACATCATTAGAGAAGGACAACAGTGAAATAAATTTGTTAACCACATATACAAATACCCTGAGGATAACCCTAGGGCATCCTGGATTTCCCCCCCACCCTTCACCTTTTAACAAAAGGATACTATGTTATGATGTAGTCAGGTGGTATAGCATTTTTAAACAGCTTTTTTCATATTCCATTTGGAAACTTCTCTCTTAGAAATAACATAAAAAATTTGATTTTTACAGCTTATAATACAGCTGATGTGTGTTTCTTGGTGCAAAGTGCAGCAAAATATCTGCATGACATTATGAGCTATAAAAGGGATTATATTATTTATTAACCAATAAATTCCTTTTTATCTCAGCCTGCTTTGTACTGCCACTGCTTGAACAGACTTAGATTGGACTCTAGAAGCTCCAGATGCTATTTTGTATTAGCTGATCACTGTATTATATGCTTCTTTTACCACTGAAATTCAATGTGTTTATGAAGTTACTCAATATTTTGTAGTTGTCTGGTAAACATTTATATCAAAACAGTACAGCAACACATCAGCTGGCTCAATATCAGGAATACTTTTATTGCACCACGTAGGGAATTCAATAAAAGCAGTGAAGTATTGTCAAAGTTCTTATGAGGGACTTCATCTGAAGAAAAAAGTCGAAAATTTCAATTAGTTTCAAATGGTTACTCAACATCATGTAGGAATAACTTATTTGTGTTTAAATGGGCTAAATCAAGAGAAGCTATGTTGCTTTCAGGGCAAAAATGACTATTCATGTACTTCTAACATCCGAATTCGGGCAAGTGCAGCTCTCATTTAGAGAGCTCATAACTGAATTGAGCAAGTGTCAGCAACCATACAAAGTTATCCTTAAGTCAAAGGAATAAAAATTCATTCACTGAATTCACAGTAACTCAGTATGACAGCAAGGACACTATTACATTTAAAGACCAGAAAAGCTTAAATATCGAGTTTCACGGTTTGTGTATACAAGGGTGCTTTCCTAGATCAGTCTCGCTTTTAGAAATGCGGGTTCTGCAGATACATTCAAACCCTCTTGTTAAGGGAACAGCATAGCAGCCAGGCTACACAAAAGCTAATGATAGGGAAGAAACTCTGGCACATCACTTCCCAGGTAAACAGGCATGAACATCAGCCAGTTGAGGCCCAGGCCTACTGGAAAACAGAAAAGACTATATAACAAAGCATCACTGGGAAAGGCTGCCATTCCTTTTACTATGTTGCAACATACAGAGACTTTATAACATAATGATGATATTTTTTATATCTTCCTGTAACTGCTTTTTTGTTACTGGGTAAATTCTAGCTTTATTTCACCTTTTCCCTGTGTCATTATACTAATATGAGCTTGTTCTTTCACATAGAATTTATGTTGTGCTTTAGATAGTGGTGGGTTTTTTTGTAACAGACATTAAAAAAGAAAAAAAAAGCAGCAATAAGGATCTTTTAAATAGAAGAGTAACTTCCATCTTTAACATATACAGCCAGCATTGCAATAGAAGGTATTACTGTTTCTTACATATTTATTGTAAATCACATCTACTGTGAAAATGCACTAAATGATTATGCAAATAGTAAACAAGAAATTCTCTACAGGTACACATTTATCCTTTTTTTTTTTTAAATCAAAAAGCAACCTAGAATTCTCAAATCCAGAAGCTCCTTCCCTTCACTCTTGCCACATGCCCAAAGATATTTTTAAAACAGAGAGCTTAAATGGAGGATCTAGAGCACCTATTTTTTCCTCTTAAGTGCTGCTATAGAAAAGTGGCCTTACCTCACATATCACAGAAATAGTGAGAAAACCATTTTCCTTCTTCTTCTTGTATAATCTAAAAGCAGAAAGATAGAGCTAGAAAGCTCACCATCATCTAGCTTCTGATCAAGCCCATGCACACATGTAGGCATAGCCACCTCAATTCTCTTTAGTGGAACTCAATAACCACATAAGTTAACAGAAAAAAAAATAAAAATAAAATAAAATAAAACTTAAACAAACAAACAAAAAACAACAAAAAACCCAAAAAACAAACAAAACCCCCCCACCAAACAAACAAACAAAAACCCACCAAACCCCAAAAACAAACAGAAAAACCCACCAAAAAAACCCCTGCACCAAAACAGAGAAACCCACCAAAAACCCCCTGCACCGAAACAGAAAAATGAAACCTATAATAAAAGAAAGGAAAACAGAACAAAACAAACAGAAAACCCACAAAAAAACAAAAACAAAACAAAAAACCAACAAAGTCAAATCTCAACCAACCAAAAAAAATCAACCAAAAAGCCTTCAAAAGGCAACATAGCTTCTCTTTAAAAAGCAAAGAAAATTGTTCACCTAAGAATTGATGAGGCTCTGCATTAGCAAAGGCTAGAAAGGGCCTTTAAGACTACCTTATTCCAGACTATATATTCAAAAAGGAAAAAGAAAAAAAATTCAAACTAACTTACCTTAAAGAAACATACAAAATACTTTCACAAATTCAACTTCTCATATAAAAGTTAGCCCCTATACCGTTACGTAAAAGAAATTCTATTCAATTCAACACAACCCACCCACTCTCCTTATCACTAACCATATTACTTTTTCCTCCCATCCTCTTTTTATCTGTGAAAGTGAGCATTTTCAAGTGATACCTATTAGCAGCATTCGCAGCTGCAAACTTGTAATCACACACACATAAATGTAAAGATAAAATCACAAAGACAATGCTATTGACTTGTTCTATTAATGCTGTTGATAGACCTTATGTAAGTTCTAGAAAGCATAAGAGTAAATAAGGTTTTGGAGGCACTTTCCTGAGAAGAAAACACAGGTTTCATTGTGCAGATACCTTGCTAATGAAATCACTTTATGCAGAATGTTAAAATTATTAAAGAACAAATAGATAAAGAGAACTAAATAGAAAATTAACTGTCAGGTTCATCCTTGCTCATATTCAGATTGCTTATTTGTGCAATCAGCACTGATAATATTGCTGTCTACTAACTGCTTTTGAATTTCAAAAGAGTAGGCTGCTATTCTTCCTTAATTGCTGCTGGAAAGTACTAAGACTAATAGTGATTTTGTTTTAATGCTATGCAATAGTCTGGGAGCTGGGGGAACTTGTCCTGCTCCTGAATGCTTATGTTAATAGTAACACATGGCAACGACTTCATTTTAAGTTGTAGTAGGTCGATATATTCTCTTACATGCCTATCATTTTCCTGTGCAGTGTCTTCATGTCTATGTCATGTGTATAAATATAATTAATCTATATCATATTGTGCCTGAGACAGATGTACCCACCCACTGAACTTCTTCAATTGCCTGAAACTGGTTCCCTGTGCAGTTGTGTGCCTGACAGTTTGATAGCCAGGAAAACTCTGCCTTCAGTGCACAGCATGTAAATGCAAATGCAGGTTTTATTGGAAGTGGCATAATTCAATAGTTCTAATGCTTGTCTTTAAGTAAATGGCTAGAAGCATCAATATTTAAATATTTTCTTTTATAATCTTACTTTTTAAAGAGTTGTTAGGAGAAGGAAGGTGGATTAGAAGAAAACTGCAATGGTAGGTATAATATAAAGAGAGTAAAGTAATTAACTTCATCCATCACAATATATTTTCCAGAGCCACAGACCTCCATAGCAAACACAGTACTTATAACTTACTCATGTTTACTCTGCTTTGTTTTATCCTATCTACTTCTAAGCTAAATGATGAAGTTGAGTGGAAGGTAAACTTGTGAAAAATAGCAGACAGACCTTCTCAATTTATAAATGGTGCTTTAATAGCTCTGTATTAGTATGCTTGCAAATTGCTAGGGTTAAATATTTTCATTCTCAGCAACAGTATAATTTACAGAAATCAGCATGGACATAGACAGGTAAGGGTCTGTTTTCAGTATGTAGTGGGAAACTTGTGCCATGCTAGTGGAAAACAGTCTGGCAATAGAAAGTCCCCAAATGAGGAGCAGAAGACAGTCTGCTGGTAGGAAGTTCTGAGATGAAGAGCATTGCAGGACATAGATGAGCATGGTGAAGACTACCATAATTCTCCAGCAAATCCTGAGGAGTGAGTCTTGAACTGCTATAGCCTATAAATCACTTCCTTGTTTCTTCAGTGTCTCAGGAGCTGAGCAGGTCCCAGCTGATAAGATATTCTAGTCCCTGTATGATTCACCCTTCCTCCTGTTTCCTTGATTAACCCTTGATCTCCCAAGCAAGCAAAAAGCAGTGATCACTGGCCATCTATGCAAATATCTCATCAGTGCTAGTTTTTGCATATCTGGCATACCATGTGTAGTGTTATTAAATAAAAATATGTCTGCACAAGGAAAATGCACTGATTTTTTTTAAATCCAATTTAAATCTAATTTATACTGTCATTGAGGCACTGTACAAACACTATTTCAATTCGACAGTGGTGGGTTAACTTCAGTATAAACTGCCTCTAATCTCTGGAGACTAATTCATATAAAGCAACATCGACATAATTGTTTGTATCAATTAGGAAACAATTAAAGGTAAACAGGGGGAAATTTCTCTTAGAATTGGTACCTCTAAGTTTGAATTTTCTATCTGACTGAGTCTTGGCAATAAAAAATAATACTAGTGAATAAAACCAGACAAAATAAATGGACATATAGTCTATAGATAGTTCACTGCTTAGAGGATGACTACTCACCACTACTTTAGCCATAGCAATAGAAGTTTTAATAACAGAAAGAGCGATCTGAGGAGATGTGCAGTTATCAGCATGGGGAGGAGGTACTTGGCAATTCTATTTGACTTTATTTCCTCTGTACAGAAATTGCTAGCAGGTTGTGGATCAGCAATCTCATTATTGCAAAGTCATGAATGTTCCTTCTCTCCTCATCCGTTGATACAGTGGATATATCACAGATGCAATGTACCACAACATCTCTTTTCAGCACAACAAACCTGGGTGTCAAAGAACAGAAATAAAGATGAGCAAAGGTTTCTTGCTACCTTTCTTAAATCTAGTCAAAAAAATTCATCATTTAGAACTTTTTATGCATCGATGCTTTTTTTCCCAGAAATACCACAAAAAAAAAAAAAAGAGGAAAAACCATTCTACAGCACTGACTCAATATTACATTCTAGAAACCACATAAATTTATCATTTTATGGTCTGTGTTTTATTGGTAGTTTATAAGAATTTATCATATTTTATCCAGGTAAAAATACTGCATCATATATACTGTGCATATTTTCTTCTTTTACATGCAACACTGCCTTTGGTAAAGGAAGCAAATTCTTCTCTACACTTTTCTACCATCATTTTTCCTGGAGCCATCAGTGTTGATGTGCTGGCTGAACACTCACACCTCTGTTAATATTCCTATTTCCTTGCCTCATGCCACAAGGTAAGCAGATTTCTTCAGGAATGTCATATCCATGCAGGTGGTGTCTGGTGGAGCAAAGCATTTGAAGGGCAGGATGAAACATGTTTCTTGTCACTGGGGTGATTAAGGAGCAAGCTAAAAAAAATAAAGGAGAAAGTAGCTGTTGCATATTTATTCCCCATTAAAATGCCCATGGCATTTTATTTGCTTTTTAATCAGTTTTAGCCCATGATATATTCAAATAAGGGTTAAATAACAGACATCTTGGAAGGCTGTCTGACAGCTGGCATGGCCACAATCTATCTTACTGGACCCTACAACACTTTCCTATTTCCAGATTTAACTGTACACCCCAAAAGCAGACCACTTGGGTCAAAAAAAGAGTCTACTTCATGCATCATCCACACCTCTCCAGTCCCTTCCCTGGTTTCTGTGCAGGTCCGTATGTCCCTTGACATATCCATCCAAAGGCCATTGTGGACAAAGATCAGACAGACAGGTGTGTGGGAAGTGTCCCAGGGCTTCACCAGCAAGCAGGCTGTTGGGACCTGTGTTCTCCAAAAAGAACCCCTATGCAGTGAGTCAGATCTGCCAAGTACTCATAGGATATTACAGTAAGAGTCAATGTCCATTAGGCTGACAGCTAAGAAAAAGAGAAAAAGTAAATGTAATTGCAAAAGGCTAACAGAAGAGTTGCCCACTAAAATGAGCAAGAGTGACAAGAAAGCAGTGTGCTTTAACAAGACCATAGCTGAGAGGTTGTAACTAGTCATGCTTTACATATGGCCAGACTCTTAAATCTCACCTGATTCTTTCATATCTCCAACCCCAAGTGTGGTGTCTCATTCTTTCTAGCGTCACAAATTCCAAAGTCTCCTGGTAGGCAGCCATGTCTGTATTTTAGGTTCGCCATGATACTTCCTGCCTGAGGAGAGAAGGCAAGTCAAAAAATTGTATTGAGCTGATGAGAGAGACAGAAGGAGAAAGCTGGTTCAGGACCTAAGTATGACTTCTTAAATTCTAAGTTTTATGTGACTTCTATTAAGTACCATTTTTCTTCTTTTCTTCAAATGGTGGTTTACTTAAGCCTAACTGTCTACAAAAACAACTGGTTTAGCTCCTCAGCTAATTACACCAGCTGAAGATCCGGACAAGCTACATTCCAAATGATTCCCAAATTACTTCTTTTCACTGCAGTTTACTTAAATAGCTAAACCTATTTTGAGAGCACTGAGCAGTTATTTCTGGTGCCGTATATTTATGTCAAAAGTTTTAACAGTTCCAAATACATCTTGAGTTTCCCAATAGACCTAGAATTTAATAGGAAAATATAGTAGACCAAAGACCAAAACCAAAGACTTTAGTTCCAACATGAAGAGCAAATAACTGAACTAAACCTCATCTCTTTTTTTCAGCTCAAATATTTAATGCTCTGTCATGGCCAAGATGAAAACTTGAGGTTACTGTGTCATATATAACCTGCTGGCCTAGTTCTCCACTACTTCATTCTTCATGGAGTCTTGAATTAAAGCAGGATTTAAGACTGTTTATGAACTGTTCCTTTTCCACTTTTTTTTGGTGACAATTACTAAACATACTAAGATTTTAGTATGCAGCATGCACAATGTTGTGAACTGCATTTTTGAACCATAAGATGGACACGTGAAGCTGCATCTGCCTACCTTCTGTTCCAGGTGTGGGAAAGAAGTAGCTACAGATTTCTTTAACAAAAAGCTAAGGAGACAAATGCTTCTGGGTTTGGCACTTGAAAAGAAGGGATAATAAATTTGCCAGTTAGGAGAATCCACCCAATGTAGTTGTTGCATTTTGGACAACTGACAGATTCTCTACACTGTCTTAAGTTCAAGGAGTTTCCAAATACTGATAAAGAGTTTAGCCAAAACCAGACGTTTTTCAAGAGAGGAGAAACATATTGAGTCACATTTCTTGGTGCTTTTCTAGAAGAAAAATATTGAATTCCTTTGCATCTGAAGACAAGTTCAATACAATTTTAAGGTGTTGTGTGTTTTTAGCCTTTTTGAAGTCTGTTTCAGTGCCCAATGTGCATACAGGAAGATCTCACTGTACATCTGTCCTTGATGACTCTTGAAGCAGTACAGACAACAAGCTGACGACAGTCTTCCAAGAAAGAGGGGCATTGGGATGGGTTTCCCAGGGAGGTGGTGGAGTCACCATCCCTAGAAGTGTTTAAGAAATGACTGAACGTGGCACTTAATGCTATGATTTAGGTGGCATGGTGGTTTTTGGTCAAAGGTTGGATTCAATGACCTTGGAGGTCCTTTCCAACCTTAATGATTGTATGATTCTATGATTTCCAGGAATGATGATCCCACCACTTCCCTGGGCAGCCCATTACAATGCCTTATCACCTTTTCAGTGAAGAAATTTTTTTCTAATATCCAATCCAAACATCCCCTAATGAAACTTAGAACCATTTTATCTAGTTATGTCATTTGTTACCTAGGAGAAGAGACTGACCGTGCCTTGCTACAACTTTTCTTTCAGGTGGATGATAAATGCCCTGGTTTCCTTCTACTTAAAACCATAGAACCATGACAGATAAAATGCTGACACTTTTGAAATGCTTTGCTAGATAGCTCCTGGGATGTGTTCAAATGCGAGGATTACAGGCTATAAAAACTTGTTTTTATCCATGATGGAGCACCAAGGGATGATACAAAACACTTCATTTAGGAGTAGGGAACAACCTACAGAGCATCCTGAGAGAGGAACTCTATCAGTGTGTCTGCCAACACTTTCCTTAGTCCTATTTTCTTTTATCATGCGTGTTCAGTGGCCCCTCTATTCAATGACACCCTATTCCATCACCCAATCTCAATGCATCAGTATCTTGTAGCATGCACACTGATATGATATAATATAAGATGTCCCCACATAGCTTCCAAAAAGTCAGGCATTTTGTTTGGAAGCCATCATAAGGGAACCTCTACAGAGCTGAATTGACCATTATGTTAACCACCACAACTCTCCTGTCTAACACAGTTTCTTGATTTATGTAACATCCTTGGAGTAAGAAGGAAAAACTGTGAAAGAAACTATTGCAAGAGAGTCTTTGATGTGCACTTCTAGCAGTTCTTTTCTTGTTAACAGATATGTAGAATTAAAAAAAAAAGGACTCTTGTTTGTGTTTCATACAAATCCTGACATTGCAAATTTATTGGATTCCTAGGTCTTCTGAGAGAGTGAGAAAGAAGGAATAAAGGAAGGTAAGTAGAAAATGCCCCCCCGCCAAAAAAAAAAAAAAAAAAAAA
>VZTR01033786.1:138140-150888 GCA_013400775.1 Chaetops frenatus | reverse complement strand
CTCAGGATCTGACTGCCAAGAACTCTGGAAGGGGAGGAGGGGGCTGAGGGTGATGGATGTGGGAGAGAGAGGGGTCAGGGATTGACCTGAGGGAGGAGAATAGGGACTGACAGGGCTTTTTCAGGAAACTGGGAGGGGGAAACCCGGGGAATACCAACCAGGGAGCAATGAAGGGGTAAGGGATAAACCATTATAAATGAGGGAAACCATTACAAAATTTAAGAAATACCAAAAATGTCCTGCAACATAGGTGCAATGTAATAGCACATTTTCTCTCCCTGGTAAGTGGTTTGGACAGCCTATGCATAGATTAGCCTTCCAACACCACTGGGATTCAGCTTGAGATGACTGAGCTCATCTATTCAGGGTTAAGGGAGCCTGTTGGATTATTTTGCGTGACTTCAGCCTTCACATGGCCATTTGAATAGCTCAAGCAGCACCAATACTTTCTTATCTGATTTGTGGTTTAGCATTTTAATAGAACAATGAGGCAAATCCTTGACTCATCCTTAACTGGCACAACCCCTTTGATTTTAGTAAAATAATTGTAAAGTAAAAAGTTTTCCAACACTTATCCTACCTTGAAACTGCCTGTGTAGCTTGAAATTGCATTTTCTCAGTCTAACAGTATTCCAGTCTAGTGGATTTGAAAGAAGTAAGGACTATTCTAGTGCTAAGCATGTAACCAATCTTTTTAGATTTTTTTTTTTTTAGATTTTTTTTTTTTAATGAATGACTGTTTGGTGTTAAGCGTTACAACTACATGTCTTTAACTTCTTGCAGGAATGGGCACATTTAATAGGTTTGCCAGACATTTAGACCTAGAAAAAAAATATCATTCTGTATTCAAACTAAAACACTGTTACCAGTGGCAACCTCATTGGCTGTTTTAGCAGGCAGACCAGGGGCTGAAGGAGCAGTGGGACAAATCCACTCTCCTCAACATGGGAGAGGACTCTTCTTTGTCAGGACAATGTAGGAAGGATGCTCAAGCTGTACTTGCTTTGTGTAAAATTTCGGAGCCACAGCTTCTAACACGGGTTATTCTATGCTAAGTTACTTTTAGAGCAAGCCAGAAATAATCAGAACAAAGCAGGATAATAGCTGCTGTCATCTGCTTTCATGTCTCCAGTGGGAACTAAATTCACTAAAATGAACTGTAAGAAATAACGAGGGCGGCTCTGTTCCTTTTCACCTGAGCCTGAATACCTGGCTTCATCCTTCAGCTGGGCTCAGGCAAATTAGCTCATTGAGGGCAACAGCCATTTTGTCTTCAGATTAGTGAGAAAAAATTTAAATCTTTTTGTTTAGTGAAAATTGCACAGGCCATTTACTGCTAAAACAATTCTGCGGGAACTAAAGGACTGGGAAATAGCTAAGAATTAATAAGAGGTAGGCACTGTCCAGTAGAAATCTTTTTATCCTCAAAATGACTCTGACATCAATTCAGAAGAAGGAAATGCAGGGTATCTTAAGTACAGCCCTCTTGTTTCACCCAGATGTTAGCACAGGAGTCAAAACACACTGGATGGAGATGCCTTTGTTCATCCCATGTATGTTAGTGCAAGCAATGGAAACTTGGAAAACAGCCAGACTGTGAGCTGAGAGCCAGACTGAGACATCCAAAGGGATAGGACAGCAACACTTGGCTGGGGGTCCACAGCACCAGCAGCACCCTCTGAACTGGCCAATAGCCAAACCTTTGAGCAAGAGGCTTTAGGTGTCAGGTTCTGAGCATCACCAGAAGCCAAGGAGAAGCCAGGCACTGCAGCTACAGCAGGGATCAGAGGGACAGGAGCTGGAACAGCAGAGCAATGAGCCCTGGGAAGTCAGAGTGTCACCACAGTCATCACACATCTGCCCAGCCCCATCTCTCATGGGCTTGGACTTTGCTGCCAGCACAGACTGAGGTGGGAAATGGTGCTTGGGCTCAAGAGAGCAATGGCTCCTGGAGACCTGCAACTGCTGGAGCTGCTTGTCTTTCAACACCCACCACAGGCACGGTAATCCTGAGCAGCCCCTGGTGTACACAAGACTTCAGCACCTGCTCATGGTACCTGCATCCAGGCAGAATTGCTTGATGATTGCTGCCATTATACTCCTTTCATCTTGGTTTGACATGTAAGCCAAAATCTAGGCACGCTTCCTGCAGCACATCAATCCATATATATTTTTTTTCCTTTGTTTCTTGCCACTGGAAAGAATGGCAAGTTTCTCTTCAGCAGAATTTTGCATTATTGTTGCACTCTACTTACAATTGTCTGTATTTATTGTTTGTGTTTAATCTTTCTTCTGCTGTGTCTTAGAAACACATGCCTGAAAGGTCATAATTTACTCAAGACAATGATAAAATATTTTATTATGTTTTATTTTAGAATTATAGTGAGGAAATGGTGCCTCAGTCCACAGGGTTTAGAAGCTCATAAACCAAGGATTATTTAGAACAGTAGTTGACATGGCAAATTATTTACCTCTGAAGACTCCTGAATGGATGAGGGACGGTTTTTATCTGTTTATAGTAGGATGGCATCAATCATTGGGAAAAACTCATTTCATTGATGAGTTACTTAGCAGATCTTTTACTAAAAGATAAAAAGTTACAGGGTGGGTGAGAAAAAAAAATAGGACATTTCTTCTCAGGGAGAAGCTTATTCTTATTATAAACATTTCAAGTAAAACAAAGCATAGGTGAGATGCTAATCTAAACTCACCTGTCATGGGAATAGCTACCCTTGTCCAAGACTGCTGACCATCAAATGACCAACATAATAACCAGATCCAAACTCTTTTAAAAGTATTCTGTACTTCCTCCAATCACAGGTTGTTCAGGATTTGTACAAAAGAAGGACCTGCACAAGAAGGGTTTGCTAGTGTTACATATTCCTGTGCTTGCAGACATTGCTCAATCTGCAAACTTGATTTTGAATAAATTATTTTGCAGTAATCAGTTGCATTCAATCAAAGATAAATGACTGGTTACATATTTAATTTTCCTGACATATCTTATCTTAGATTATAGGTAATCTGAAGATTGAGATACAGTCACATTTCCACCTCAACAGAAGCAAAGATCACTGCATTTAACGCAAGGGAGAAAAGTCCTCTTGCTTTTGTGGAAATTTCACTTATAGTGTTAAAAATAAGGCTTATGGCATTTCTCACCCTGTGCCTCTACCACAGGGGAAAATTTCTTAAACTAGGAGGAGATTATTGTAAAACAAATAAAAGAAGTCATTTTTACACAGTGGATAGGAAAAATATAAGAGAAATATAAGAATTTTCTCTTGTATAAGAGAATATAAGAAAATGCAATGAGGAAAGAGAAGCAAGAGAAATTTTCAATAAGGAAAATATTTTTCACAAAAAGTATGGTTAAATACAGGAACACATTGCCCAGAGGTGTTGTAGAATCTCCACCCTTGGAGATTTTCAAAGCTGAAGTGGACAAGGGCCCAAGCAACCTGGTCTAACATTGAAGCTAACCATAAAATGCACAGGAGGTTGGACTAGGTGACCTCTAGAAATCTGGCCAACCTGCAATAATTGATGATACACTGGATGTTGTTGCCAAAGAGGGTTGAGCAATACAGACCATTTCAGGAAGTTCAAACAGGGATTAGACAAATCCATCGACAATGTGTCCATAAACAGATAGCAAAGAAAGAGGATGTACCCTCCAACACCCAAGATGATCACAGATGCTAGGAATGAACAAAACAAGCAGTGGATAAAGCTATGCTCATGATATCTCTCTAAGCAACATCTCCTTTTGACATAGCCAAGAGGAAAATACTTGGCAAATGAACAGTTGGTCTGATCCACAGGACATATAATTATATCATTAATTCTTCTTACTTTTTGGTCAGATACAGTACTACTGCTTCTGTGTCTCTGTTACATGTCCTGGATCCAGGATTTGAATTACAAATGGTGTTCAGTACAGAAGATGTGAGCATGGAGATACAGACCTTGGCATTCTGGAATTTACTGGGGAGCAAAGGAGCTCTGTATTTTAGGATTAAGCTTGTTTCTAATTTGCTAAGAGAATAGTTTTTGATCTCACATTAGAAGAAAAAATCTGGGCTATACCTCAGAAAACAGGATCAACCCTAGTATATGTTTTAAACTTTAAAAAAGATTTTTTGTTCTTTGATAGGTTGAGAAAAAAATCAAATTAAAATCTTAGGTAGCAAAGAAATATCTAAAAGCATATCTCAGCATACCTCTACTAAGAGAAGCCAAATGCTTGTATTTAAACTGGTAGTGGTAGTCAAGCTGATTTAACTATTCAGCAGGCCTGAAATGCTCTCCCTAAGAAGAATTCTTACTTGAGTTGGGATCTAAAGCCTTCACTCTGTAAAAGAGTTTCATTATACCCAGGTTCCTCCTGCCCTGCCCAACACACTGTGATTATCCAAGCTATGAATGTCTCCTGGAACTTCTGCTAGGCTAGCTTGCATTCTCAGTCTCTCTGGAGTAGTCCCATCTGTCTATAGCATCATGATTCACACATTATTCCCTAGTAAAAGGTAGAGAAAGTCAGTACTGGGAATCTGAAATCCCCTTTGGTCGTCCACTATGCCAGAACCTTAATAACAACTTTCATTATTGTGCTCTAGTTTTAATGGATTATCCTTTTTATTGCTGGCTGCAATTGCAGTTCACAGAAATAAACCAAAAGTTATTCATTATATTAAAAATTCTCTAATCTTCATTAATGTTGATCTCTTTAGTGTTATTTATTGAATGATTAAATTACCATTAGCAGATGGTAACTGAATTATATAAAATGCAAATGCCTAAAATATCAAGCAAACATATTTTCCTGACAAAATTTAATATAATCATGATTGGTCTTTTTTTTTTTTTTTTTTTTTTTTTTTTTTTTTTAGAAATAAAAAAATAATGGGGGGGTCTTTTTTTTTTTTTTTTTTTTTTGTACAGAGAATGAAAGATAATGGGGATGCCTCTCTTAGATTAATTAATCTATTTATTAAACAAAACAAGTTGATTTCACTAGTTAGGTTAACAATATGGAAAGATAGGTGATATTGGAGCATATGGACTACTGGTAAAATGTACTTTGTTGCTCTGTGATCTTTGTGTGCTCTTCCTTGTGATTCTAAATTTTAATGATACAACACCCAAAGCTTAAGGCATATTACAGAATTAGGCTGTAAATTGTTTCTCTTATTCAGAAACCGCAATAATCCTATTTTATCGATGAGACTCTAAATACCTGAGTAATATAGAAAATGTTCTTTTTCTGGTCACCAGGGCCCTCCACATTCCCCATGCAGTTTGTTTGAACTTTTACTCCAAATTCCCATTGATTTCAGTAGGACTTAGACAAGTATCAGATATTCAGAACTGTAGCCTTTGCAGACTATAATATAAAGTTAATGAGAATCATACAGAAGATCCCCATTGTCTCATTTCCTGATTCAGCAGGATTATTTCTTCCTTTATGCATCTAATTCAGCAGAAGCCATCAGAAAAGTCCTGAGAACATCAGGATAACTGCACAGTGGGGACCCCCCCATGCACACATTCTTTCTTAATGTACCTGTGTGTGGAAAGGCTCCCTCATTACAGAGACAAATGAAAAGTGCTTTCTTTGGTGAAAGTAGCATTAGCAAAACCAATTGCATTGGCTGGATTCTTCGTTTTCTTTCTAATTAGCCCATGATACTACAGCCTTTACAAGCCACAAATCCAGCTGACATAGGGTGCTGAATTATTCCTTCTTACATGAGTAGAAATTTGTGATGCAGCCTGGATGTTACAAGCTTGCATTTGCTTAGCTGCACATTGTGACAAATGAGAGACCAGCAGGAATGAGGAGACGGGGTCTACATGTAATGATAGAGTAACTGAACTGTGTGCAATGTCAGTATGTTGCATGTAAATGAAGGTGTAGGTGAGAAAGGAAAGGGTTTAGTCAGCTAACAGGACGGTAAGAAGAATAAAAACAAATGTTCTCTAGAAAAAAAAAAATAAAGAGTGTTGCTGTGTATGGGAGATTGTTACAGTTTTAAAGTCAGAGAGTTTTAAGATCAGACATGGATCCCTTTACTTGAGGCATTTAATTTACATTTTAAAATTAAAAATCCTACTGCAATTGAACGGCTTTCAAAGTATAAACTATGGCTTCACGTGGCTGTGAGCAGAGACATGCCTGGCTGCTGACCATTTCCCTCCAACTCTGCTTGTGTAGACTGAAACATTTGGAGTTCTCAAGTCATAGCCCAGAGGCCACAGCATATAGAAAAGACAGACAACATTGATTTTTTCTCTCAGTAAATGTATATGGGCAGGAAAAGACTATCAACTGTGCAGCAGTATAATTTCTGCTTTCCCCTCAAAGTCATATATTTGTGACTTGAGCTGCTGGAGAACCAGGGAAGAGGTTTTTGTGCTAGTTGATTATAGAAAAGGGGTGCCATTACAGCTGAAAACTAGACTGAGGCTTGATTCTGATGGAGAGCCTTATTAACATTAAGGTAACTCTTGAGAGAGTAAGGAGTTATAAGTATTTACTTAAAGTTCTACAGATTTTGTTGTATAGCATAGAAGAGTAGCTTTGTTTGCACCAGCTGAAAAATAATTAACTAAAGTTGACATTATTAAGTCAATTAAATCCCTTCTGTCCATTTAGCTGCAACTTATTTCACTTTCAAACACTTTCTACTCATGTTATTTTTTTAAATTGATCAAAAACCAGTCTTCTCTCTCAGCAGATTCTACAGCTGTACCACATTTACAGGTAGATAGGTACAGTAGATTCCAGGAAACTCTCTGGTTTCACTGGTTTCACTATCTGTGTCTGCCTTGCAGTTTCTGTTGAATAAATATGCATAATTTACAAAGATTTGCTATTAGATCTCTGGCAACCAGGCTCCTGAATGACTGAGCATTCACTCCAGCTGCTTAGGAGAAATAAGGGGCAGTACCTGACTCCAAAGTTTCAGCATTGAGCACCAGTGCTCAATCAGAGCAAGGCTGTATGTGCACAGTCTACTGCAAAACTGCGGGGGTCTGCAAAATACAAAATCTAATTTCTGTGCCAAGAAAAATAGCATGAAACTGTAGCTTTTAAGGGCTTTGGTGAAGTGACATTACTGGGGCCAATAATGTGTGTCGTTCTGCTCTCTATCTACTGTTCAACATTAAAAAGAAAACCTTATGATAGATACTGTGTCAGGTAAAGCTTTGTGAGTTCATTCACTTCCTGGAAGAAATGAAATTAAAACCAGATTCTAACAGCTAATAATACCATGCTGAACTGGTACCACGGAGTCCTAAGATTGGGACCAGGTCCCAGAAGAACCTTAAAAGTGATATTTCCAAAGTTGCTGTCACAGATCTAGGGTACTATAATGCACAGGTCAGACATAAGCTTTATTAACTATGATCATAGTGAGCAAATATACAGCCAGTATCTCTCCCCTTCTCCTTCCCTCTTCTCTGCCAAGTGATTGCAGGGACCCAACCTATGTAGGGTTTAAGAAAAAAAACCAAACTATAAATTAAAAAAAAAAAAGTCAAGGAAAAGCAATAATTTCAATGTTAACAAAACCAGGTACCCATCCCTGGGAGGGTTTGACTTGTTAAGTATCTTACTAACTGCCACAAATGGAAGAAGCAATCAAAGAGTAAATAATAGGAAAATACGGAGTGTGGAGCCTATAGGAGTGGCACAGCCAGTATTCCCTTTACTCAATGTGAGGAGGTGGAAGTAGTCACAAACTGCTAGTATTTACTCAATAGGAACATTCTTTTATTTAGGATAAACTTCTTAGCCAGATCAACATTTTATTTAAAAATAATAATTATACTATCTCAGTGTGATTGAATGTGCACGGGCAGAGAAAATTCTAATGACCCTGAAAGTATTGCAGAGGGCATCTTGGTCAAATCCTGAATGTCACAGACATCTTTTCCTGTTCAGGATAATTTTCTAGCTGTATGATTTGTCCTATGACAAGTCAAGGTGAAGGGACACTGGAGATACTAGAGGCACTGAGAAGGGAACAAAGTCAAGTCCCATTCCTGATAATGATGTTCTCACTCATGCTCACCTACTTAGTGACAACTGTTTGGTACTGGGTATTCACTCCTTTCCCTCCTTGCTTGGATATGATCACACTATTAATGATGCTGCAATATGAATTTAGCCAGGTGACTGACATTTGTCATATATGACTCATTCTTGTCCACTCCAAAATAGTGAATTGCTGTGTTTTGTTCGATGTATACTGTTACTTTGATTGGATTTGGGTTTCTTCATTTATGTTGCAAAATGTCTATATCAGAGAAGTAAGGCTGAAGAAATGCAAATATAAGGGTAGGGGTTTTCATGTCTTGGAAGAGTTCCTTCGACAGTTTTCGGCCTCCATGACCTATACCTCCATGACAGAGTGTGGGTGACTTGTCCTCCTGTGTCCCCTTGTTTTGGCACTTGGTATTTTCTGTCCCATCTTCTCTTCTGAATGTGCTGTCTTGGCTGACAGTAGGCAGTGGGACTGCTGCAGAGGTGCTCTGCTAAAAGCTCTCTGCAATGACCCATCTGGCAGGTCTCATTTAAGCTGTGATAAAGTGTGAGGGACAGGGCTGAGCCAAAACACAGCCTTTTTGTACTACTGTGGAGTATGGATATCAGATATTTTATGGTACAAGTGTTGGAGCTTGAATAAAATCATACCTAAACCCCCAAAGTCACTCAAATCGATATTCTAATATTTTCTGGCCTATGTTTCTTTATTTAAGAACAGTCTCACTTCTACATGAAATTGCTTTCCAAACTATATATCAATAAGTGAGGGAATATGCTGAAGAAAATCTCTAAGATTTTGTGGGCTAGGACATATGGATTCTTCTAGTCAAAATGAGAAATATGTATCTTGTATTGCAAAACTAATTTCCCATTGTATTCCTTGAGGGGGAGCTCCAGTTAATGAAAACGATGCAAGGTAAAATCCACTGAAAAAAAAATTCCCAGCCCTACAAAGTAAAGGAATATTTTCTAAAGTTGTTCATAAGTCAATTGAAGGAAGGAATCTCTCACTCATTTGTAACAGATTTAATTTTCTAGCTGCTACACTGCTTTTCCAGCTGTCCCCCTTCAATTAGTACACGATAAAGATTTGTAACCAAGATTTCTGTGCCTTTCTCTTTCAGGGGAACACAACATTCTCCTGTACTCATGGCTCATTCTTCTTGCGTGCACAGAATTTCTCAGCCTCTCCCAGCCCAGAGCAAATGTACTAAGTTTCAGTGACTTCCCAGCTACTTTCTGGGGAACAAAAGTTTGCAATAAGTTAAATTTAAAAAAAAAAATTAAAAAAAAAAGTGTATATATATGTCTATATATATGCATATATTATTTTATGACATGCAAGGAGAAATTAATAAAATCCTTTCTATTTTAAGATGTGTTCTTCATTCCAACCTTTGAGAGAAAGTTTAAAAAGTGCTACAAATTCTGTATGGAGTACTAACCCCAGTCATTTTGAGTGTAGAATGAACTGCATTTTAAACTACAGGTTCAGAGGTTCTCACAGCAAGGTAGAATCTTCCAGCTGTAGTTTTTCTTCCTGGAACATAGAACATTTCTCTTCTACTGAAACAGACTCTCACCTTCCTCCTCCCCCCTGCCCCCTCCCCACCTCTTTGGGGTGTTTTTTTGTATTGTTTTGCTTTTCTACTTAGAGGTTCTTTTTAGCATGGAATTATAATTGCACTCTATGAGTGAGCAGCTACATGATTAAAACCTTACTGCCTTTGAAATGCAAATAGATTGCCCTTGCAAGTGTGCCTGGGCATCAGTTTTGCCTATTATGCTTTGGAACAGGCTAAGTTGCTAAACACTGAGACCTCAAGGATTCCTGTTCTTGTTAACATGAATTTCAAAACACCAAAATAGTCTAGTATTTGGATAAGAGAGTCATGAACCAACATACCACTGACTTGCCTCTACATCCTCTGCAATACAACAAAACCAGCAAGTATTTAAACAATTTTATGGACTTTGTTAGTCACAGGGTTTCTGCAGTGGTGTTTTAGGCAGGCCTTATGCATCAATGAGCTTCAGTACAGCTGGAAAGAAAGGAATCTTTATTTCTGTGAGATATAAATATTTCTACATAAATAAAAGCAAGAAGACTAACTTACCTTATTATAATCTGAACACTCTATAATTTATGTGTTTTCATTTGCTTTCCATATACAAATAAAGGGGAGTTGTGCATTGATAAGGCAGCCATTAGTCTAAAGATGAACTTTACTGCCATTCTTCCATTGTGCAGCTCGTGGACAGCACAGGTGCAGTTCACTGTGGTTGGTGGAAGCTTTCTCTCAAAGGGCAGAGGGAGCCTGTAGGGCTGGAACAGGTCAGGCTTACAGGGTAAATCAGCATGGTAAGTCTTGCCTCTTAGGAAAGTGTGCACAACATGAGGAGCAAGAGAAAAGGAAAATGCACAGTGGCCCATTCACAGATCAAAAGTTATTGCCACATGTAGCTGGGATGGTAGTTTCCAGTTCCTATTGGATTAACGGAGTTCATCACTGAGCAAGCTGCCCCCTACTACAAGAATTTCATCTCTGGGCACTGCAGCAGTTCACTGCCTCCTGCCAACCACTGCTCAGCAGAAGCAGAAGCTACTACCTGAGAAAGGGCTTATCATCCGCTGCTGCAGAGCTGGCAGTGGTCTATGTTGAGGTCCTGCAAGTGCTTTGAATACAGCCATTTCCTTTCAGAAAGTGACTCCTGGTGGCAGTCAATGCTGTCAGTTGTACCTATGCAGCTAAGGCTCAGTACACACTCTGTGTGTGGTGGATATTGGCAGTGTTGACAAAAAGAGGGGCAGCACAAGATTAATTAAAATTAAGACCTTGGAGTCAACTTTCCATAGATTTTATAGGTCCATCCTGTTCTGTAACTGTCTCAGATTGATGTTTTTTGTTGAGTAATAAACAGAAGAATGTTTGTAGGCCTTTTTTTTGTGACTCAGTAAAGTGTTGATGCTCACAATCTGTTATAAATGTGAACATACCTTGTGCTGAACTAAGGTAGCCTTATTGCTGCTTATTCCAGTTTTTCAGCACTGGATGCATCCCCCAAGGGATTCTTGGTTTTTCATCTCCAAAACATCTCCTTTCATTAGCTCTGCCATCTGTTTTATATTAAGCTACTCTTAATTATGATGATGCCTCTGGTGTTACCTGTGATCAGGTAACAGATGTGATCAGAACAGGATGGCCAACAGACACTCTCATTCTTGGAATGTAGGAGAAGACTGAGACCTCCCTACTTCATCTCTTAAGGAATGTAAAGTGGCCAAGTTACAGCTAGCAATAATGAAGGAGGAATATTGTTGGCTTAGACTTGAAAAAAAAGGCTGAGAGTTTTTATTTGTATATGTGACATACATCTTATCTTAAGCATTTTGTGGCTTTTCTGTATGCTTAATACCCTGGTATTATAGATATATATACATATATACCAATAAAAAAGTGTCTGGGGACTGCTGGTTGCCACAAATCACTTCCTTGCCATAAGGAATTCTAGCAGCATGGACCATGGTGAGGCAGTGCTCTAGACTAAGACCTCTCCCTGATTCCATTACTGAGGAGGAACATAACTAGATAAATAGAGTAGCCATGGTGCTAAAGTTTTCTTCTCTTGTAACAAATTCTTGATATCCCTATTATTGTATCAATACCCTTGCTTAAATGAGGTATTCTAGACATTCAGTCTTGTTGTTTAGACTTCTAGGATCAAAATAAAATTCGGTATAAATATAAAATGGTTAATTATTTCCTTAAACTGCATTTCAAATGTACTTAGTCTGTATTGGCTGCTTTTCACCTTCTTCTGATATGACTTTTTCTGTTTTCTGCCCTTTATGTCCCACAAGAGTGGGATGTTGCTAGTAAAGAATATATTCTGCTGAACCTGGTGCTCCTCTACATTAATCAGTATTTCCTGGCATCAGTTATTTCCCTGACAACCAACTCAGAAATGATGAATTACATGCCCAGCTTCCTCTGTAACTAACATCTTAAGTAGAGGCGTGATGCATCTCTTGAAGACTTCATTATCAGTAGTCTAAACTTTTGTGTTCCTCATCCATGAACCAATGAGACTTTTCATTTGACTACTGGGCTGCAAAAAATGTCAAGTTAATCTTCTCCAGCCTCAAAATCCTGAATGCCTTTTGTGCAGATTATTGGAAAATTAACATGAGCTCCATTGGAAATATTCAGCTTTAAGGAAAGATCTTGACAACCATGCCCTTGGCAGTAGTTATACTTGGCCTGCTTAGGATGTTTTTTTCCACAACTGTATCAGAATGAAAAAGTTTCCTGACAGCTCTCCCTAAGTAAAAACATGAAATGATTCTGTGATGACAGCATTACATACAGTTCTTGCAATGCAAAGCCAGATCTAGTCCAGTTCTGGTGGTGTCCTGGTTTGAAGGACAGGTGTCTGCTAAGGAAGGCAGGGGACCTCCCTTGGAATGGAAAAAATGTAAACCCTTTCCCTCCGAATTATCATAATTCTGAAATTAAGGGGCTCACAGGCAAAGACAGGGGAAATGGAATAACAGTTCTTTACTAGTATTTATAATAAAACAAACAAACAACAGTTACTATGGCACTAACAACAAACAGAAGCAGGAACCCAGTGAGAGCCTGCTGGCTCGCAGGCACTTCTGATGCAGTGATGGTCATAGCCGGCAGGGGG
>VZTR01033786.1:95475-138071 GCA_013400775.1 Chaetops frenatus | reverse complement strand
CCGCAGCAGAAGAAACAGCTCTGCCCCGAGGTCCAGCAGCAGCAGCAGCTCCTCCAAACGTTCTCCCTGGCAGCCCAGAGCAAGACTGCCAGTTCCCTCCTCCAGCCAAACCTTTTGCCCACCCCAAACTCCAAGGTACCCCCACCCTGCTGAGAGAAAAAGACTCTCCCAGCTTCACAAATACCTGCTCCCCTCAGCTCAATCACTTCTTTTGTTCCCCCTTAAGTACCCGGCCATTATGGTCCCTTAGCAACTAATGGGCAAAAAATTCCACAGGTGAAGAGAAACAATAGGGAGGAACACCCAAACCCCAACAGGTGGTCTGAAATTAAGGCTCGAGGATGAAATAGCATGTTAATGCTAAGTGCTCACACTGGTAGGGCTGGCTGCAGCTTTCAAAAATCTGTGAGCTTTTGTCCTTCAGTAGTCATGTAGTATGGACAAGATTTTTACTTCATTTCTTTATACAGAAATTTCTGTATAATTATGTCTTTATTAACCCACCTGTGAAACCTTTGAGCACCTTCAGTCCCACGGTACTAGATGTACCTAGGATCTGGCCCTGCCTCCTAGCATTTCACTGACTTTGATGCAAAATATCCCTTGAACAGTTCCCACTTCGCAATTTGTAAAAATCTCTGGGCCATTAATTCCTGTATGTATTTACAATGCAATACTAGTAAAAATTGATAAACAATAAACCCAGAAACTGGGAATCTAGAATCATTGTAAACAAACATAAATTAAACAGAAACAAAAGGCAGAAAACACAGCTGAATTGTTCCTTATCTGTGTAGATGAAGGGTTCATTAGGCATACTGTCCATATAAATTTTAAATGTGCAAATATGAAAAACGTAAATATATCTCTCCTTATTTTGAATATAAATTTATATTTTTTTCTGTGGATTAGTAGTTTCTTCATGAAAGTATGCACTGGTCACATGGCAAAAGACATCAGAAAAATATTTGAGCCGTTTTTCCTTGTCTTATGACTTTTGCCAATCTTCAGATTTAGCTATTAGCATGATGCTCAAAGACCAGAGAATCACATAATCACTTAGATTGGAAGACATCTCTGAGATAATCGAGTCCAGTTTGTGACTGAACACCCCCATTTCAACTAGACCATGGCACCAAGTGCCACATCCTGTCTTTCCTTAAACACCTCCAGAGACAGTGACTTCACCACCTCCCTGACAGCCCATTCCAATGACTACTCACCTTTTCTATGAAGAAAGTCTTCCTAACGTCCAGCCTAAACCCTTCCTGATGCAGCTTGATGCAATGTCTTCTTGTCCTGTCACTTGCTAACTGGGAGAAGATACCCTCCTCCAACTGGCTACAACCTCCTTACAGACAGTTTTGGGGAGTAATATGTTCACCTCTGAGCCTGTTTCTCCAGGCTAAACAACCCCGGGTTCCTCAGCTGCTCCTCACAAGACTTGTGCTAAAGACCCTTCACCAGTTCCATTGCTCTTATGTGGACACAATTCAGCACTTCAGTGTCCTTCTTGCAGAGAGGGGCCCAGAACGGAACACAAGATTCGGGGTGTGCCCTCACCAGTGTCGAGTAGAGGTGGAAAATCACTTCTCTAGTCCTGCTGACCACATTAGTCTTAACTCAGGGCTGGATGCTATTGGCCTTCTTGGCCATCTTGGGCACATTGCTGGCTCACATTCAGCCAGCTGTTGGCCAGCATTCCCAGGTCCTTTTCCCCAGGGCAGCTTTCCAGCCACTATTCCCTCAGCCTTTAGAACTGCCTGAGGTTGTGTAGAACCCAGAAATTGGTCTTGTTTAACCTCATGCTGTTGCTCTTGACCCATCAATCCAGCCTGTCCACGTGTCTCTGCACAGCCTTCCTACCATCCAATGTTCCAACTCAAGTTGGTGTCCCCTGCAAATCTGCTAATGGTAGACTCAACCTCCTCATCCAGATAATCAATAAAGATATTGAGGAGGACTGGGCTGATCCCTGGGAGACACCACTGGGATGGATGTGATGGGATGCCAACTGGATGCAGCACCATTCACCATCCACATCAGTTTTCCCTTTCCTAGCCCTTTTGTAAAGTATAAATTCTTTATATTTTTTGTGAAGTATAAATGTGTATTTCTTTTTGTGGTGAAACTTTCTGACCTAATGTGACATTTTGGCATTCCAACCGTGTCTGTTTGACCTTATGAACTTTTCACTTTCTATTTCACCAGCTGGCTCCAATTCATTCACAAACAAGCTTTCTGTTACTGCTTTATCAACCAGTTTCTTGAAGAAAAAAAATTATCTATAGATGCACACAGGAATGAATGCACACACACACACACTCTTGTAGCCACACACACACACACACACAATTTAATTGAGGAGGCAAGGCATACTTCACTGTGAATTCATTCAACACAGTCACTGCTTCTATAAGTAGCTCAAAATTTTGATAGAGGCAATGGTTTAAATTTCAGGGACTGCACATCTAAGTTGTTTTGCACATAATTACCCTATGCAGCAAGGATACAGAACAGGTGTCTTCTCTCATGTGGCATCTGCTACCTTATCAGCCTGAAGCTCAGCTACTGAAGCCGGAAGACATTTTGGAGTTTGGTAGAAGTCCAGCAACTCTAAATGTCAAGGGAAAAAAATATAAAACATATTTATGAAATTGTTTTTCTGTAACACTAACATAGATTTTTGTATCCACCAACATTTCTGATTACATGTCTAATTTATTTGCTCCTTACAGATGTACGTTATCAGGCTTGGATGTTAATAAATTTACCTGGTGTAACCTCTACACAGCACAGAAACTTGATTCCCACTTTGTTGAGAAGAAACTGAGACATAGGTGACCTGCCAAAGGTCATACAGGGAGAGTGAGGCAGAGCCAGAAATTCAACCCATAGTGCCTGAATTTTCAGAGAGAGCTTTATTAGTAGCATGAACTTTTCCTTTTTTCTGATTGTGTATGTTTTTTAAGTCAATAATTTCAGGCTTAAATGCCTAAGGTTGGAAACATAAGTCTATATTTGTGAATTCTTTCATAAATATTTGCTCTTCAGCTACTTCTTCATCTGCTGACTTGCTGCTTCTTTTGAGATTTTTGTTGATGTTTTCTCTACATTTTAAAACATATTCTTGAAATTGGCAATATCACTTGTAAAAATAATCTTTCTATGTTTTACTTTGCAATTTATAATCTGGCATGAATATCAGTCTTTTGGAACAGTTAGTTTTTTAACCTTAAATAGGCAAATCCATATGAATATTCATAGAAATATTATTGTTGTCAAAATCTTATAGTATATAAATACCAGACAAATTTCTTCCACTCTTCTTACAACTCATTCCTCTTTACAACCACTGTGAAACTTTGTCATGCAGTCACTGAAGTTTTAATTATGCTATCTAAATCCTTTTGATCTACTGAAGATTAATGGAAGTCAACTGCCTTGTTACATTTCTAAGTGAAACATGATTATGCTTCATTTAGGAAGGTTGACTACCTTTAAATCAAGACATTTTCCTTTTTTTCAAAAGTGTTCCCATATGATCTCTAAAAAATGGTATCTAATGCTTTACTGAAAAAGAACTTAGACTAATTGTTCTATAATCTCTGTAATACTCATAAGATTTTGTCTTAATTATGACATTAGACTGGTCCAGTCTCAGTCATCCAAAGTCTCTGTTGAATGTTGATTCAGTGATCTATTTTAAAAAACTACCACTAAAATTTTCACCAGTTAGTTACTACTATTACCTTTACAAACCTTGGCCATGACAGAACACTCCCTTACTCCTGGCTCATTTTACTGTAATAGAATGTTTGGGGTTCTAAAGTACTATTCTCTATGAACAGGAGACCCTGTCACATGAATCAGCAGAAAAGCAAAGGATTTGAAGGGGGTATGAAGACTAGATCAACCTCTCTCCTCTTGTCCTGCTTTGTCCTGTACTTATTGTAAGTTTCTGTATCGAAATTCACTCTACTCTCAGCTATTTGGTGCTATTCACAACCATCAACAGGGCTATCAAACAAACCACTTTGCTATGCTCTGCGAGGTAAGTTCTGAGGCTTCTTCATGAAATGGGAGATCTTGTTCTAGAGCTCATGTGCTTTTTTTTGTCCCTAGAAATTTCAATCCAGTACAAACAGTTTTGACTCATCCGTGATATAAGGATCTTGGCCACTGGGCTGGGTTTTCCAGATATTCAGCATCTCAAGTGAAGCTGTTGAGCCTAAGCCAGCTGAGCTCCCAGAAGTTTGGAAATCCTACCCTTGTCAGCCTAACTGCTGTGCATAATGAAATAGCAAATATGCTGAAGACATTTGGAAAAGAACAGAAATATAACAACCCCCAGACAGCTATGAAAACTACCCTACATCCTTGTAAGTCATCCTGCAGATGATACAGAAGGGACTTGCTCAGTATTGTATAACAAAGTTGGAAGAAGGGATGGTGAAGCTGAAGGAGACATAATCTAAATGGTCTTGACACTGATGGAGCAATTCTGCATAGAAGCTGATCCTGATTCTTTTTTTGTGTCAAGTTCAATAAACCAGTGATGTATTTTTGGTCAAAATGACAATAAAATACAGTCCTTGGGTACCAGTAGCTGACTTTCTGATTTTTTATTCTCTCACCAGTTTTTATGTTATCTGGAAATGGCTGGGGAAAGACTTTTACAATCATCAGTGTTGATAAAATATTAAATATCTTTGAGCCATTGAATTTTCTATGTTTAAAAATTAAATTAATTATTAAATAATAGCATGTTTAAGACATCATATTAAAAAGATGCACCACAGAATTGGTGCTCAATTTCAAAATGAAATGTTCAATTTGAAAAGCTTTACAGCAGAAATGCTCTTGGACAAAATTATGAGCTGTGGTGCTTATTGTCATTTTAGTGATTGTCATTTTAGTTATGACTCTGGCCTTTGAATAGAAAACTGGCACATCTCCTCCTGAGTGATGAGCAGAGAGGTCTCTCCACCAGCTCTGTTGGATAATCCAGCTCTTACATTCTCATCATTATTACTTTTATTGTTTTTGTAGTTTTTATTCTTACAATTACAGCTGCATTAACTTTTCAGAGTTAGGACTACGTGCCTTTGTAAGAACTTAAAGTGACTTAGCTGTGAACCCACCATAGCAGCACTTAGAAAGCAGAGAAGCAAAAGGCAAATGCCATTCCAGAGAGACCCCTGTTCAACTTGGCCACAATTACCTTTTCTATGAAACTTTGATTGTGAGGTCTGCAGGTGGAGACCAAGAGTCCAGATTCCAAAAGCTGAGGAAATTCAAAGCTAAGTATCTAGCTGCTGTGGAAGGTGCTTTTTTGGTCTCTCGGTTGGAGGTAGGCTGAGGGTAGGATTGCTTGGAATTTGCTGGGAGCAGGGTAGAAAGCCCAGCTCTCACATCAGCACTCAGCTGACAGAGTGGATCCTTTGAAATGATCCTCTATGACTTATAGAGGGAAAATTGAAAAAATATATCCAGTATTAAACCAAACAAGTCCACTTCAGGTAAGTCATTCTTATTTACTTATCATGCTATTTTCTCTGTTGTTTCATCTCTCCAATATACCTGTAAAAAGCCTTTTTGATTCCTCTTAAATACTTTGTCTCATTTATTAGTTTTCTTATTTCCAGTTTATACATTGTACCCTCATATATGTAAATTGATTTATTTTGTCTTTTCCCATATTAAATATATTTTTTTCATATTTACAGCCATAGGCTTTTATTCCTATTTCTTGTCAAATTACGTCTGTACTTTCCTCTATTCTTCTGTATTCTTTCCTCTCAAAAAAACTAGTGCCTTTTTTCTATTACTTTTATTTTTCTCCAAGTTTCCCTTTTTTATTTTTTTTTATTTTAAAGTAGCTTTTATTCTGAGAGACAGAAGCTGTTTTTCCTTTCAAGATACAAGCTACAGGATTATAGCAATGATTCATTTGGACAATTCATGTTGGTTAGATCCACACATAAAATTTCTCATCCACGACTTTTGCAGCCTACCTTGCCTCCTGCAGTCAGGCAAGTTCCCTATGTTGGAGAAATGGCATAATCCTTGCCTGAAAGGTGTGCATTAGCTGAGTAAAATTCATGTAGGTCAGGAATCACAGTTTAGCAATCCTTGCTTCATAATAGCTCAAAAGATGTGGCGACATCTTCCTTCAATTGGAACCTTGAGAGGACAACTGGAACAAGATTCTTTTTAAGTGGTTAATTTCTCCTATGTTTTGTTTAGGAAGGTAATAAACTTTGTCACCCATGCTCACAGTACCTCTGGCTTGACATACAGAGCTGCCTTTTCTACCCTCCTGGAAAAAGCATGAAACTCAGCAAAAGGGCAAGATTTCTCTCATGTGAGAAGTCTTAGCAAGTACAGAGCTACTGCTTTATGAAAAGGCATAAACCAAGCACACAAAAGTCACAGAATCCCTTCTGTACTGCAAACCCACAACAATATATGTGAACAAATAAACTCTTACCAAAGCAAGAGATTTTTTTAAACAGCCTTAAGGTGAGGCAGAAAAGACGCATGCCAGTGTCTGTCTCTCAGGTGAATATGAAAGATTTAGAATAAGGCTTGCTCTCCATGTGTATATACAGGAAGGTTAAGTAGCAAGGGAGAGACTTGCCTTATATCTCGAAGAAGAAGATGAAAGTAGTGCCCCCAGCAAGAACAGTTCTTTACTGAGTAATGGGCCAAAGTGCATCAGCAAACAAGCTTGTTTTGCCTTTGGTCTCCCACCACAGCAAATTTTGGTTCCTGTAGGAAAATCAAGCCTCTCTGCTAGCTGGTGAGTGTAGACCAACCCAGGGAGCTGCACGGAGGATGCTTCTTGGCTCAGGAGCTCTTTTCTTCTGTTTGGTACAAGTCATTGCCATCTACAACCACTCACACAGGGACACTGGATTAGTCATTATTCTGGATTTCTGTTTCCTTTTGGTAGAGAATATGGGGAGCCTAAAGGTGTGGGACCCAGAGTGGGAAGGCAGTGGGATAGATCAGGCAGAGGAGGAGAATGGCTGCACATGTGTTCCCACAGGTGCTATGTCAGTCCCTCACAGAGGTTTCTGTTTATTACCTGTCAATACTCCGTGCATGGCAGCTTAACACCAAAAGAGTTTTCCCAATCTGGGTGCAAGCAGAAAATTTGCTGTGATACACTGGATCTGTTAGGACCCAAATCAGTAACAGCCTTGGTCTGCCTTTGAGGATATGTTATTTTGAACAACAGCTCCAGCCACTGTCATGATCCCCTCTTTTCCACACCTGAAACTTTCCTCAGGAAACAGGATCACAAAATTTGCTTTAACAGAGCTATGTCCCCCTGATTTGGCTATACATGTGACAGACGTGGTCTCTTAAATTAAAGGCAGTGGTGTTTCATTTATGTGAGCTCTGATTCTGTCCTGGGTTTGACTTTCATTTATGTGGGAGAAAATTATCTCCTTCTAGATTCTCAGAATGCACTTACAAAAAGCTGCAGCAAAAAAACCTGGAATGAATTGAATACCAAGTGCTACTATACCTTCAGCTTGATTACACACAGAGCTGTACAACTTAAAAGGACATCAGAGCTGTTGAATTGTAACTATTAAAGTATTATAAAGTAAATTAAATGAGATCACCAGTGTTACTCAAATGAAATCTAATGCGGTTTTCATAATGCATTTTTAGGTTTGCCAATTGCTTGGTGGCTAATAGAGCAATTCCAGCACCCAACCTTTTGACCAAACTAGTTAGAGTGCTTAGGTTTCCTTATACCATGTGAACACCTACCATGCCAGCCCTGTAATTCACTATTCAGAGATTAAATACTGCAGAGGACCTGGTTTTGTCTCTGTGCAGGAAGCAGTGGCAGTGTTGGTTTACCTGTGCAGGCATGGTTTTAGGTTGGCTGCTAACCTGCAGACCTAGAGCATGGTTTCACACATGAGATTTGCAAGTTCAAGGGTGTCACTCCGAGACATTTGGGGTAAGAGCAGGTCATTTGTGCAATGTCTAAAGATCTTATCCACCTCACAGATTTTGTAACGCAGGAGTAGCTGCTGGGTTATTTCTACCATGAGTAAGAATAGTGCCTTCTAAGGATTCAGCAACCAGTACAACCAACCAGTCATGCCAGATATATGAGTATAGCTCATACCTCTCCAAGACGTTGTAGCATCCATCCATTCCACTTCCTGAGGAGGCTGCACAAGATCAGCTGCTGCTAAGTAAGCCTAGCAAAGAGTCAGCACACAACCTTGTTTTGCCACTCTTGTCTTTGTTTCGCAAAATACCTACCTTACATTCGAGTTTCCTCAGCTTGGTGAAATTTGAATGCTTGTTCCCCGTGTTCAAAGAATATCTTAATTATGGTGCCAGCACTAACAGCCTTTGGGTGTAACTCAGTGCACTTTTGGGGTTGAACAAGAAAGCTGTTAAGAAGAGTCTTGTAGGCTTACACTTAAGAACATCCAGGAAAAGAAGTTACCTACCATTTTAAGCTACTCCTGTGATTATTTTTACTATTTATGCGACATGAAAATGCATTGACACTACTTTTATTTATCAAGTAACTTAGTATTTTGTGCAATTGTTATTCTAATCCATGAAAACGGATTAAAAATAGAAATCTGAATTATTTAGGTAGCTCCAACGCTTGAGAAGATGTCTGCATAGCTATATTATGGATTTCTTTTAATATCTAAGTGTCAAAAGTGAAGATGAACTTGACAGCTATGAAATAATCAACTTCAATCTTCAGCTGACAACTTTTTAAAATAAAGCCTGAGTGGCTTTGCAAAGGAAATTTTGCTGGATCTTGAATATAAATGAACCTGTATAACTAGCTCTGTTTGTTACCCTTTTGTTATCAGTGGATAGAATGGCAGTCCACTGTGCCAGGGCAGACCATTTGCATAAAACTAGCAACTTTAGAGTCCAGCATGGAAATGTAGTCAGACTTTTTACCTAATCAGCACTTAGTGGAAGTTTCTTCTCCAGTTAATCCTCAGGGCACTTCAGAACAAATTGGTTTAAATGAGCCTGAAGGTGTAACAGTAGCTGCCCATTGTATGAGATATGCATTGCTAATTACTGCTGATGGAAATGATAATTACTTGTGGCTACCTCTTGGAAGACTAGCCTTACCATTTACTTTAAAAAAAAAAAAAGAAAGAAAG
Source organism: Chaetops frenatus (assembly GCA_013400775.1). Classification (NCBI taxonomy): domain Eukaryota; kingdom Metazoa; phylum Chordata; class Aves; order Passeriformes; family Picathartidae; genus Chaetops; species Chaetops frenatus. Next base: position 128,892 of record VZTR01033786.1, on the reverse strand, counting down.
AAAAAAGATATTATTTTTTCCTTCATCTCCTTGATGCAGGCTGGCTGTTTCAATGCATACTAAATGTGGAGTTTTTAAGACAAATGATGGTTTCACTTCACCAGCCTTATTGGTTTGGGCTGCATCTTTGCAAGGCACTGTGCTGCTCCATAGCCATCCAAAGTAAAAAGGCTTTTTTTTCTGTTCCTATAAAGCTGTATTACTAGCGGAGTTTCACTAAGGAGCTTGCAACAACTGGGGCAATTTTCTGACTATGAAGTTAATAATAGTGCTACTGTTAGTCCCACCTCTTATGAAATGTGTATCACTTTCTTTTCGTATAGTAGGGAATTGTAAATTAATTCTTCTGTCTCCATGGGTTTGAAATAGAAACGAAGCCTTCACAGTTCAATGAAGTGGAAAGTCTTTCATCAGGAGAAAATCAGCCAAGGAGTTGGATGGTGAAGACCTCATACATTACAAAACAGTTGTTTGCAATTAAGGCCAGGAGTAAGATGTGCATGATTCTGTCATGTTTCCTTTTGTCTATTTAATCAGCCTGAGGCATAACGTCAGATGGCTTGAAGTAGCATTGTTTCCTTGTCATAGCCTATATTTTGCTGTATATTATGTGTACTGTATGTGTACTGTATCAAAGGACTACAATCTGTTCAAAACATAGATGTTTCATATCCTGATCAATGATCAGGACACTTTCACAGGAGCATTAACATTCTAAAGTGAACATTGTTGCTGAGAGGGAATTATTTTAGAGGTTGTTAGGGAATCATGTAGGAATCATCGGCAGCATTAAATACCTTGTATCACAGCCTTTCTCTGTGGTCACAGTGACAAAGACTATGACAGCCTGTTCTAATATTGCTTTTTCTGTCTCACAAGACATACATTTCAGGGAGAACTGTGGAACACTGTGCACCATGAGAGAGAACTTTGATAAGAAGTTGAATGGAGTGAAAGCTGAACTGAAAATAAGCTAGATATAAACTAAAAAATGTCTAGTAACTTGGTCACCATCATCTCCTAAAGTCATGCCACACTACTGCCAGTTTTAATAAGAATCTCAGAACAGCAGGTAATCTTATTTACCATATGATAAACATGATACAGCAGATGGATGATGGAATTCTAGTCTTTTCTGTCCTTTTCTTGCACTTGTCAATTGAAGTCCTGGGAAAAAGGCTGGTATTCAGATTGATAACACATGGATGTTCTCTAAGGGCTTGACTCTTTCATCAGTGCACTATTGCAAAAAGGACTGAAAATCCTTTCTCTATAAATGTAAATGCAGTTAGGAATAGTTGCTGGTTCTGAAGATGGCTTATTGTGTCTGTCTCAAAGTTATCAGAAGGTAAGTCAGTCTTTAAAGAACAGATTGGCCAGAGCTGATCACCTGGTAGAAGAGTGCTGTGGAATATCACATGTAAAGTGTCTCCTCAAAGAAACTCATAAACAAAGGGAAAATCAACTTATAGGTACAGATGATGGTTAGCTTGGGCATATCCCTGTTTCACTAACATGCATGAGCCTTCAGTAACAAAATTAAGTCTTTATAATGCAATCTGAGACTCACTGGATCTATATTATTGAGTTTTAAATTGTTTTTTCTCTGTGAAGTAGATTTTACATGGTAGACTCTCTATTAAATAGAAAACCAACAGCAGTGCAGCCAAGTAGGCAGTTGCTGTCCTTGGAATTGATAATTACCATAACAAAAAATGTCTGAGATTACTATTAAAATCACTTTTAATAATTTACTTGAAGTCCTTCTCTCTGCAAACAAGCTCTTTCAAAAGTTTATCGTTATTTGTTACACTTCTACAGTCTTTTACAAATCTGAGGACCAAGCCTGCTCTGGGATCTTCAATAAATATAAAATAGTGTGGCAAGTATTTTTTCAAGAAACTGATTAGACAATCCATAGCATTTTAAAAAGTAAGTTAGGAAGGAAGAGAAAACTTCTATTATACTTATTATCAGATCTCAAAGGTACTACCCAAATTTCTCTGACTCACTTTGCACATCTATTCTAGCAAAATGATAACAGAAGAGGGCTTAGAGGGCTGCTTGGGAACACCTCTTCAGTGGGTTCAAGGAGTTTCTGGCTAAGTACAAAGAAGAGGAAGGCACTCAGTGGTGTTATATCTGAAGCCTGTCCTCTCCCACTGGAGACAGCCAATGACTGCCAACCACTGGAGCATGGAAATGTCTTCCTGTTTTCTTTGTTTTAATGTCCTGAATGAAGCCTTAATTACAGGCCACTTCTAGTGACAGATCCTGGTTTGAAAAGGATTTTCTCTGATCCAGAACAGTTTTAGTGACATTAACTCATCTTTTTAAAAAGGTTAGTCTTCTGCCTGCCTAGTGAACCAGGACTGTCATTAACAAAAGATCTCTACTATAAGAGGGTTCCAGTAAGTTGAACAGGCTTCAAGCATGAGTTAGGTCAGCTACCCAGGGAGTAAATATGTGCCCAGTAGTGCTTCCATACCCTGGGTTTGAACAGTGGCTGGACTGGCTTGTGACACTAGGCTTCCACTTTCTCTGGGGTCTGTACAACACTGAACTGATGGGCAGTAATTTATAAGAATTAAATGGTATAGAGAGATCTTTACAGGGTCACAGTATAGTTGACTTTAGAAGGGAAATCCAACTCCCTTGCTCAAACAGAGACACCCAGAGCCAGTTGTCCAGGACAGTGTGCAGATGGCTTTTGAGTATCTCCAATGATGGAAAATCTGCACATTCTCTGGGCAACCCGTGCCAGTGCTTAGTCTCCTGCACAGTAAAAAAGTGTTTCCTGATGTTCAGATGGTGGTCCTGTGTTTTTAGCTTGTGGTCATTGCCTCTTCTCTCTTGTATTCTTAGACATTATAGCAAAAAAGGAAAAATCCTTTAAAATAGGGTATATGCAATTCCATCATATCTATTCCACTTTCCTGAAGAAAATGCAGTCTAGTGGGTTAATGGTAAATAAATCTCTGATCTCCAAATATCAGTCCTTTATTTACCTATGTACTAACTTCTGAAAATACTGTTTCAAATTCATCTCTGATAATCCTTTATATTGCAAATTGTTGCCCTGTGAAGTTTAAATAGTCCCTGGGACAATCCGATAAAAATGCACAGAAATATTAGTTGTTTTAATCCAAACATTTACCAGAGCTGTGAGCCTATAATTTTAGAGTACAGAAAAAAGGAAAGATACAACATCTTTAGAGAACTTAAATGCCACAGGTTAACAGCTGCAACTTCATATAGCTGTGCATCACTCTGCAATCATAATCTCAAAGCTGAGAGTGTTCTTTCCAGACTGAACACTCATGATCAATTTGAATAGAAATGATTTACTCAGAATTTGGGAAGCAAAGCAAAGAGGTTGAAGTGAATTATTCAGAAATTTCTCCTGAAGAGGTAAATACCATAAGGCCAGAACTTCATAAACTGGTTATGAATACTGAGGCAAAATCCCCAATAACCTAGGAGTATGCTTTGGGTGATGTGTTGTATCTATGTATTATGAATCATGAAAATTTGAAATTTTCTCTTCACTGAGTTATGTCAAATAGATTTGATGACATTGCATACAAAGCTTAGTGAAAGTGAATCAGTCTTCTGCTCTTTTAGTCTTCTTAATATACATTATAGTGCCTTTGAACCCCCTTTCCTCCCCTGTTGTTTCTGTCTATACTTCTGTGCATTTTTGAACCAGATTTATCTAAGATACAGCCTAAATTTATCCACATCTCCAAAATTGCAAATGATAAACTGGAGTTAAGCCAACAGTCTTCAGCAGGAATTTGCGTAGTCGTGCCTGGTAGATCACAGTCTCTGTGACTCTTCTGATCAATGCAGAGAGATATTAATTTCAAAAGCATATTTTGTGCTTGGAAGTAACTTGGATCTAACTAATTTGTCTCTTTTATTGAAAATATATCTCAACCTCCAGTCAGTTTGTAGCCGGGACTATACGAAGTTATCACCTGAAGTATCACCCAAAGCTGCCTGGAATCTGTCTGCCTGCCTGAAGACCATGAAAAGGTTAAAATGGATAAAAACTCCCTGTTGAACACTATTAATAAGTTAAACAGCTGTCTTTTTGTGTGGAAATGGGCAAGATAAATGCCTCTTATACAGGAAAACAGTGAGTTGTGTTGTAGCTACTGCAGAGAATTTTACATATGCTCTGCTGTGTTGTGCTGGCGTGGGTCCAATGCAGCATGAAGAAAGGGCACATTGCTCACAGTGTTAGCACATATGATTAAAGATACAGCAAGACAAGAAGCAATCTCTCAGAAGAGTTTTAAAAAACACTTATTTAGAAAAACCAATGCTTCCAAATCACTGAACAAAATAAAGAGCCCATGGGGAACACTTGATCTTGTTATAATCTGAACTACCAGCCACTCTGCTGCCATGGCCCAGAATATTCAGATGTTCTGGAAACCTTCCAAAATTCATGTCCTCATCAATCTCTAGATAGTGGTTTTAAAGTGGTTGGGATTTGTTTTTTTTTACTTCACTTCTTCTTTTTTTTATTTTTTTCCTTTTTTCTTGTTTTTAAATACTTTTGCATTAGCTTTCATTGTTTTTTCTTATGAATATTTAAGAGCCATACAATGTATAATACAAGATAATATTAACTTTCTGAACTAATTTCTTATCACTCATTGAATGGAAACGTGAGCTATATGTTTATCCCAATAATAACAATACTTCATTTCTTTTCTTCAGAGCAGATGCATGCATTACCAGATGAAAGCAAAGGTATCACAATGGTTTTCTATGACATCTGAGACATCACCAACTTTTTGATAAAATCACCAAAACCTTTCTTCTAATTTCATTTATCTGTTATTTTTGTTTTAATGAGGGCTCTGCTTTTTTGATATACCTGGTTACAGCAGGATTTTACAGTCATGCCTTAGCCTCATGGACAAATGAATTAATTTTAGCAAAATGCCACAACAGAACAGCAACAATGTTCTTTGAGGTGAACATTACATCAGATTTCTAGAAAGATGAGCTTCTTAATAAACCCTGCTTCGCCACATGTATCAGTTTTCTCAACTGTCTATAAACTGAGCTTTCCTGAGTAAATCTCTCTCACACATACATATGATCTGTCTAAGCTAAGGGACCACACTGACATACATCAAGCAAATGTGAAAAGCCATTGCACATATAGGTAATTTTAATCCATTCCATTTTTAAATACCACAATAAATTTAATTTTCACAATAAATTAAATAGCCATATTCAGTTTACAAAATAGAATTACTTAGTGTGAAACCAGTATTTACAAACATTGTACACTATGTACACCATGTTTAGCTTTGTTGACACACAAGTATAGAAGAAAAAATTATTTGACCTTTTCTTGACACATGATTGACATGCTACAAGTGACACTATGGTCCATACAATAAAACAATAGTGCAAACTCACCACAGGAAGTCTAAAACAATGTCATTTTTATGAGATAAGATATTAATTTAAAATAATAAGAAAATAGTACTATTCACTCTCATTGTAAAAATTCAGCACTGTGTTTAAAGTGTCAGCATTCCTTTAGAAATACGCATACCAAATATAGCCTCAAGATTATGTTTTCTCACAGCTTTACAGGCTTTTGACAAGGATTTTTATGGCATAAACTAATGTTCTGCTTAGATCAATAAGTATGTCACACAAACACTTCACTAAGCGAGAGGAACACTGACCCTTTTAACAGTGTCTGACTTTGTTTCCCCTAAATACCTCCTTTCCCTTTATTATTATACCTTAAAAGATGCAACTATATTGACAGTAAATTTATGTTAGTTACTACTCTGTAGAAAAAATCGATCCCACTGTATATTTGGTCACACACTGCATTATGTACACGTATGCATGAAAAAAGTTACTTTGCTAGCCGTGTCTATGAAAAGTGCATATTTCAGCAGAGACATCCATCGCATGCCTCAGGTGCAACAGAGAGTGTTGTATGAAGTTTAGCTTAGGGCCAGCTAAATGTCCTCCCCGTGATCTGGTAAAATTTTTGATTAAAAGGATGGAAGAACTTGCGCAATTTGGTAACGACAGAGGTATCCACCTCCGGATGGATGCGTCCCTTGCTACCCGCCAGGCACTTGTTAAAGACAATGTTAAATCGCAAGCAGTAAAACCCTCTGGTGGCATTGAAGTATAAATTGTACTGACTTATCCTTGGAGGAAGATTTAGGAACTTCTCAACCAGCTGGAGTTCTGGCAGAGGTTCTGTGATGAGCCGGTCTCCATCCACGATATGAAACTGCTCGATTGGGAAGTATTTTAACCACCTCTCCAGATGTTTTGTGTAGATGCTGGTTCTCACTGCCTTATACTTAGTGTTCACTTCGCAGGTATTAGGATCAATAGCCAGCTTCTCAAATTTGTAGTAAGTTTTGTTCTTTCTTTCCTTGCCTTCCAGCACCTGAGTGTAATCAGAAATAGCTCTTGTGGTAGGTTCCCTGACAATGATCAATAATTTGATAGATGAGTTCATTTTGTAAATCCTTTCAGGTACTTCCTCGGTGATAAAATATGCGGGGCTTTTCTCAATTGTTATTTGATGAGGGTAAGAAAAAGGCATTTTTTTCCGGTACCACTCAATTCCCTTGGCATAGTTTTCATCATTGTCAAAGAAGTGGATCTCTTGAGAAGCTTTGACCACTGCAGGGTGAAGGTTCAGCATCTCCAGTAGTGCTCGGGTGCCTCCTTTCCGCACCCCAATGATAATGGCCTTGGGAAGCTGCTGAACCAGATTGTGCAGCCGAATTTGTTCCTTGGTGGCATTGCCCTTTCGAAATTCATGGAGCAGACCTCGCTTGAACTGCAGGGCTCGCAATGGGATTTCGTCCTGGCCACGGGGTCCAAAACGACCATCAATGGGGCAGAGGGGCTGCAGTCTGCAAGCAAAATAAGAGGTATTTGTAAAAGGAGACTATCTCTCAAGAAAAGTTTTTTTTATGAATATAAGGGCATAAGGGAATATAAAGGCATAAGGGAATTATGCTCCTGGAAATCTTTTCAAATGTAATGTGGTTTGCTGATCTTTCAACCCTTCTTTTATTCTGCCAGTGCTTAAATAATTTGCAGTTTTTATATTATTTAATCTGGTATTTTGCACTGATTTATCTGGGTAATTCCTAACTTCACCCCTCCGCTCTTTGCCAGCATAGGAACTATGATTGCTGTTCTTGGGTCTTCTTGAACCTTGCCTAAATGTCCACATTCCTCATTATTTTGTGATGGGTTTGGCAGTTTTTAAAGTACTCTAAGATGAATTATATTTGGAGATTTTGATCTAAAATCCAGTTCATTTAAGTAATTTCTATCCCACACTTTTTGTATTCTAACCTGAAGACTTTCCTGTGCTTTCCATTGTGTTGATCCAGAGATGGCTTTTTTAGTGAAGAGGAGCAAAAGGGATGAAAACCAGCTTTCTAAGCATTACCTTTCAAAATTTCTCCTCCTCTTTACAGTATGCCCAGTATTTCTCTGCCAGTCAGAACTAGAAAGTCCAAGGTTCTGCTTCACATAAGATTAGCAAGGTACAAAAAGAATGGCGAGTAGAGTTTTTAAAAATGCATTTATTGCAACAATAATTTTCTTATAATCACTCTTGTATCCTCCCACTGAACTTTATTTTGTGCCTTATTATCTCTTCTTTTGCAACTGCACTTTTGTACTATTCTTTTATATTCAGTTACAATTATTTCCCCTCTTTTCCACTTTCTAATTCTTCATTTTTGTATGTGATATCACTGGATCCATTAAGTGGTTCAGTAAGAAAAATGTCAAAACTTTTCTTCTACAGAACCTTGAATAAACTCTCATCTCCACTCTCAAATCACCACTTTGGACATTATACAGGCCAATATTTCACTGAAGATTAAATTGGTGGGTACAGAGAGCTTCCAAGGTCCTAAAAAAATATATTGTTACTAATTTTATGGAGCCGTGCTCTCCAAAATTAAGGATATGTAAGAACAAAGGTTGCCTAGGCAATTTTAGTATAAGCTTGCTGTGCACATATATTATGATACAGTTCTTAAATTACACGGCTGCATGCTATTATTTTTCACAGGACCCCTGCCTTAGCCAGTATACCAGATGGGCAATCCTCATTAATAGCTGTTTAGATATTCAGTATTTATTCTAGTTTCTCAGCATGTGGTCCCTCACTCATTTACTGTATTTTATTCAAACCCTGCTTTCAGGACATAATTATTTATTTCTTTGCAGGTTTTCCATCCATCACTGCTTGTTGGGGTCTCTAATTTGACACTGATTCTAGGACAATGGATGGTTGGGACAAAGTAAGTTTGATCCCCCTGGCTGACCTGCTAGCTGTTTCCTTGATTATCCAGATGCTGAGAGATATGGCCTGTCCAGACAGAGCTGAAGAAACAATCCATATGACATTTCTGGGTTCACATGAGCTCTGGCTAAGTCCTGCAGACTAATTAGAGAGTGTGATGAGAAGTGAGTTCCTGTTATTTCTTTTCTCGAGTTTTTAGCTTCCTCTGTAGCTTTGCTCTCTGCCATCTACTGAATAAACCTGACTTGGTGGCAAAGACTGAATTGTTGAAATGCTGATGCAAACCTGCCCATTTTGGGGGCAGGGGGGTGTGGGAAGGAAGAAATGTCTTAACAATGCTACAATTTGGTCATACTGTGGTGTGGCTAGTGAGAGTCTTAATGCATCAGCAAGGTGGCAGTTAAAAGCATAAGAAACAGAAGCTGCAATTACTGTTTCTGTTCTCTTCCCTCTCCTTCTGTGTATTTGTTATTTGTTTTCAAGCAAAGAGGATTCTGCAACAGCAGTTCCAGACCCATCTCAACTAATTTTATCTCTTGCTCAAAAAGACAGCTAGCACTGCCTTCAGTGTAACACAACAGCTTGTCAAACAGGGTGGTTTCCTTTAAAAGTAAATAAATACTCAAGATATCCCCTAGCCTAAGGGAAAAGATTGGATGTTGTTAGAAGTCCTTCCTCAGCCTTGACATTTCCAGGTTTTTTTTCACTCTTTCCCCCTGCTTCTACTCTCTCTAAACAATAATAAAGTACCTTTGAAAAGATCTTGGCAGTGGTGGGTAAAAGGCAGATCCTCATAGTTTAATCCTAAATGTAACTATTTACTCTTATGTTGCAACATGGTAATATTCTTGATTTTCTGAGTCATTTTCCCATTAAATAAGAGTTCTTTGCTAAGAAAGAGTATATGGCACTTACTATATCACTGAGTCACTCTCTCCAAAAAGACAATTTCTCAAGCTGCTACAGTAAAACCCCACAATTATTCTTCTTGAGGAAACCTGCCATAAAAAAAAATTCATCTCTGGGAACTGTATTTCTGAAAAATTTCAAAACAGCTGAAGTTGGTCTAGGCAACCTTAATGAGTTGTCTCTCCTGATCCAGAATACTTGCTAATTTTCTTCCAATGGAGGTGTCACAACAGCAAAAGATTATAAGCCTGATTCCAGCAGGAGTAGTCTGTAACATGGAAATCAGGTGTGGAGACTCCCGGTACTGCCAATCAGGGAGTTAGGTAACTCAAAGACTAATCCAGGTGTTCTTAAAATTGCCACAGGATCTATTTGAGCTTCCGCATATGAAGCACTCAGGAGCTGAAGGAAGGTAACCTCCCCTGGAGGGAAGGGCTCATCTTTACAGGCTTTATGACTCAATGAATCAGATAAACTAGTGGTAATTTCCCTTTGGGCCTAAGAAAACTGAAGACACTGTCATTGGAGAGCCTAATCTGAGGCTATTAAACATGAGCCATCCCCAGCTCTCTTGTTCAAATTAGATAGGCATAAATTAAGCATAAATGAATCTGTATTTCTTCCTGAACAATTAGGTATTCCAAAGTCTATTGAAACTACTCAGCATCCTTTTACTGAGAGATTAATCAGCGATGAGACAGAAGAATATTTGCAGTTAATTCATCTGTGTCTTGTCCTTTCTAGTACTCCTTTCTCTCTCTATTTCATAACAACTCCATACACAGGACTGCTTTTTAGCAGTGTAGTATCCTTCACACTGGGTAAAGCAAGAGAACAAAACTGAATTTCACTGCCATTGGCAACACTATGTATGAAATCAGTGGAATTCACTGCCGCAGGAGGTCAGCGAGTCAAATACTGTGCAAGATAATTTTATAGCCATCAGTAAATTCTGTAGATGGGCAAGCATAGATAATAGCAGAAGGTTAATTAGATTTCATGCCTCCAAGCATAAAATATACTTTTGCAGGGACCAGTAAGGATTTCTGCCTCCATTTACAGAATCACATTAGTCTCAGTAAAGTTTCTACTTCTGAAGCATCAGAGATGGTTTGACCACTAGAAGAAAGAAGATATAAGTTCTGGGGCTTAATTTGCAATTCACTTGGTCCTTGCTGAGTGCATGGTCTCCTTCCTCCTCTGGAGTGGATTTGAGGAGTTGAAGAAGGCACCCAGTGACTACCAATGGAGCCCATTGTTGTCTGGCAATGGACAGTAGGTAGCTATGTTTTCACTTTCCAAGCACTGTACAGACACACAGCATTGTGTTACAATTTCGAGACCAACTACTATGAGGCATCATTTAAAAGAAGGACATGAATATAGCATTAATACTTGCAAACTGTCTACCAGCTTCTGTAAACCTTCTAGTCTTTTTTTTTTCATTCATTCTTTTGAAACAGCTATTGTTTTTTTTTCCTTTAATGTGTTGTGCCTTTGTGTAGCACCTACCATAGCAATCCCAGGCCATTTCAAAGCTGACAGGAACAGCAGTGTCTGTGCAGGTAGCACTACTATTGCACTGCTAAAAATCAGTCAAAACCTAGCCTGATCAGAAGTGCCAAACACTCTTTGATTTTCTCTGCTGTATTTTCTACTACTCTCCAGGAAATAATTTGCAGAGAAAACCCACATATTTAACACATTCAGCTACAGAAAATACCAGCTAATTAATGTAGTTAAAATTCTCAAACCCTGAAGCAATCTTTCAAATGAAATAGTATTCAAAACTTGACTAGCTGCTCTTCAGGCTCATACTTAATTTTAACTAGCACTGTTGCACATTAATTGCTTGCTCACAAATTTAGAAAAGGACATGTATAAATACATCATAACTATTTTGCTGAAACTAGAGGTCAATACACAGATGCACACAGGCAAAATGAGCTACTGTAATGACATTTTTACTGGATGCTGCTGTATTTCTTCTCTGAAAACAAGTGTCAGTGTGCTCAGAATACAAATGGACAGACAGAAAAACTTTGACAGGGATGACTGTGACTTTTTCCTACTCTCTTCTCCAAAAGGTAGGAATAAAGAATGAAAACCACTATTAAAATAGCTAGTCTTTCTATCTTTCTATACATGAGTAGACACTCTTAAAAAAAAAAAAAAAAAAAAAAAAAAAAAAAAAAAGCACACCAGAAAACAAAGAATAAAAGAAATTAGATCCTTGAAGCACAAACTCAGACAATCTTAGCCCATTCTAAATAAGAGAGCAGCTACTTAATGACTTACCTATCCAAACTCCCAACTCTGGCAACTAGATATAGGAGACTTCCAATAGCAAGGCTGCCTAGCACAAAGAGCTTCTGTCTCAGCAACGCCTGCTGTTTGAATAGCATGGCCCTCCATCAATATTCAGGACTTCTTCAGTCTGCAGAGACAACAACACATAAAACACTCATCAGAAAGCAATATTCAGGGTAGTGTTTAATCAGGTGTTGCAGCTGATTAAGCCCCATTTGCCAAATCTTTGCAAAAACTGCAAAATAAGCAGTTAAACTTCTTTTGTTTGCTACTGTTTTTCAGTCCCACGTGGCAGTGTATCTAGGGTAGGAAGATAATTCTGGAAATGACAGTTCAGTTTCCCCCACCATTACTAAGGCTGTTGGATAGCCACAATGTAGGTCTTGAGAGTAGAAGCCCATATTGTGATAGGATATGTTGTTAGGTAAATATGTTTAGATTTTAAACTTTCTGAAATCAGACAGAGCTAGATTTCAACAGAGATTTAAATGCCCTGATGGCAAGTAAGGCAGCAGTAACCAGGAGTTAGGCTTGCAGGTCCTGTGTACAGTTTATGGAGGCACATTTACTGTGTCTGTATGATTATTAGAGTGTATGCTGGAAAGAAATGTAAAAAAGGTGTCCTGATCCATGACAGCAAGTCAATTATGACAGACCTGAGAAGCAGGTAGCTGGGGTGGGCACAATAATGATTTTTCAGCATCAGTGTATTCTGTCAGCTGTGTCTGTGCTGGACATCAGTCTGGCCTGTTGTGTGGAGAACTCTTAAGCTCCTCACCTGCCTGACACCAGCCTTGACTGTCACCTCCAGACCTGATGGCACACAAGCTCTCAGCCTTGAAACAAGCGTGCCTACACCCCTAGTTTTTAGCAATACCAAAGCATATATTTAAATTTCTTCTTCTGATGTGACCTTACAACAAAAGAACTTAACCAGGAGGTTCCTAGGCAAGGTAGAAAGAAGTGTTGAGTAAAATTGTTTGTCTTTAGTTTGACCCTTCCTCAGAAAATACATTTATGTTCTGGACAGCAGATCTCTTTAGGAGACTCAGACCTGGATTCCTAATACATTCTTACATGAACTGAGGAGAAAGATCCTCTCCTCTTTTCAGAGCACAGTCAAAGATGACATAGCTCTTCATTCTGTACCAGTTCTGAGCTTTTCTGTAGATATACAGAAGAATTAAGTTCCAATCCTTTCACTCACTCAGGTGGGCTAAAACCATACTGTCTACCTACTTACTTAGAAGAATGCTTTCTTCACCAAATGGATATTTTTGATACAAAAATCAGAAATATAAACTGTAATCACCTGAAGTACTGATCCAATATCTCACTCCCTCTATCGGGGAATGTTTATTGTATTATGGAGTTGTTTGAACAGAAACGGTTTTTTCCAAATTTTGTCTGGACTTATTTTGAACAATTTCTGGTGTCAAATTTCTTAAGATTTACTATAGCAAAGCTCCTTTTGCAGCACATTTTCTTCTTTTCCAGCCTTAGGATTTACAGCAAGCAAGATTGGGATAGATTATTATAAGCATGTAACTATGTACAGAGGCAGAATTTTTGGTGAGAGTGCAAGGTTTGAATGGCCACTGCTAAACACAGCCTGAAAACACTTGTTTGTCCTGCCCATGCTGTTAAATTTTTGGCCCAGAAAGCTCTCTTAAGAATCCAGGATACAGTCAGGAAGATAATACAAGCTGGAAAACATTCCCAGCAGTCTGCACTCATGTACCCTGCCTGCCCCAGTGCTGGCTGTGTTTAAATGTGCAGATGCAAACTGGTTTTCTTCAAGTGTGGTTGAATAGCCATTCTGAAGCACATTTATTTTGCCACTATAGAGAAAGCTCTCTAATTCCAGCCCACCATTTCTTGATAAAAGAGCCAAGCAATGCTGAAGGTCTGAGTCTGACTTGGTCTCTAAAACTCTTCTGGTGCTATAACAATAATAGTAACTCCTTATACAGCCAGGTCATAGGTCAGGGTAACCTGTCATGCAGGATAACATATTACACAGAATATATTGCTTCTTATGTAGATAAAAGCAACTCTATAATAAGATTTCTTAGATAAGATCTTTATTGCAACAAGAATAATATAAAACACAGAGTACAAGGAATTTGCAATGTAAATACAGAGCCTGAAGAAGTATTACCATCCTTTAAAAAATAAATGAGGTGCAGAGGTACAGAGAGATTAAGTGATTTGCTCAAGGTCACAGAGAAGACCTGTAGCACCAGTGAGATTCAGTCTGAAATAATTCCTTTCTAATGCTTTAACTGCATGGTAAACTTTTGCCTTTTTGTAATACACTTTCTTTTTCTCCATAAAAATCATGTATAAATGAGGAATTCTATACAATGAGCAAGGCAGAAAATGTGTAGCTGGAGCTGAACTATTAAGAAAAATGTGCTATATCTCTGCATCAATATGTCACTGCTAATTACTCTTTTATCTGTTTAATGTAAAACGATGAAAGAAAAGGACATGAAGATGAGGATATATTTACATAGGTATCAGGTTTTAAATCTTTCAGTGCTGCTCCCTCTAAATGGAAGTTTCACTTCAGTGCTACAAGAATTGGTTCTGAAATTTATCTGTCAAAATACACGTACATATGCAGCCCTCTATACATGAAACTAAGGTGCTTTCCATGTGTTTTCCTTTATAGAGGCTCTTGGACCCCACTTCAGTCCTGCCTGCAAGTCTTAGTGAAGCTGTGAAGGTCATCAGGCCACAAGAAGATCAAATTAATGACAAGCCACTTCCTGAAACAGATTCCACCAGGCCTCATGATCCCAATATTAATTTTTGAAATAAGAGTCAATGCAAAAAAATCCCAAAACTACCAAACAACAAAACCACAAAACAAACACAAGCAAAGCAAATCAAGCAAACCAAGCAATCAAAAGAAGCCCAAACCCAAACCAGTTCTAGTTTTATGTTTGCATGTACCTAAGTACAGAAAACTTTTCTGCAGAATGACAAGTATTAAGCACACACTAGAAATCTAACAACAACATTATTTATTTGTTTGTTTCATTTTTGTTTTCACTTTTAGCATCTAATTTAAAGGCCATGGAAGGAGTTTTATTCCAGAAAGATGGTCTCAATAAAACTTTCCCTAGATGCTAATTTTTTCCTGAAAAAAAATCATAGAAAAATAATACCTTGACTCCAGAAAAGGCTACACCTTGCAGTAGATGTACTGAGACAGCTCTGCGTGCCAGAGGAGAAGACTGAAACAACATTTCTATTTAACACACGAAGTTAATACAACTGGAATGTGATTAAGGTGAAAGTCCCTAAGGCAAAAATGTTGCTGGAGACTAACATGGCAACACTTAAATGAAATGGAAAGAAGAAATGAAAAGGAAGAAATTAAAATTCTGGGACATATTATCAGGTGCACAAAGTTTTTCTGTAAGGAACACATAATTTTAAACTTAACAAGAAGCTGGAAGGCAAGATAAAATGTAATCCAAAGTGACAAGATTTTTAGCAGTTATTTGAGACAAATAAGGGTGTTTTCAAAAAATTTTGCTCCTTTACAGGGACAAGAGCTGAGCTGTCACAAAAGCTGCTGACCAGTGTGAAGAGGGTTGGGAGAAAGCCACAGGCAGAACTTTCCCAGTAGATGAATGCTAGATGTGGAACCTCCCACCCAAAGAGATGATAACACACTGTTGCACAGCTCCAGTGGGTTACATTAGGAATATCTTTCTTTGACAATTTAGTTAAATATGCATACAAGAAATTTTTCTTTAGTTATATATGCATACTATCCTGGCTCTCTGAGAGAGTCACAATGCACAAAAAACAACTCAAAGATCTAAATACATGATTTCTAGGAATGTGTGCAAGGTCATGTATATTTTAAGAAATGTAATTTGTAAATTAAATGTAAAATGTGCTCTGTGATTTCAGATGTACATCTGCTCTGAATTGTTAGACTGGCATGGTACAGTTCAATAAAAAGCATGAGAAAGTAGCCTCACCAGTGTATTGATGTGCAGGCCTTATTCAACCTCTTTCCCTATATTTACATCTGTTGGTGAGAGGACTGGAGTTACTGAGTGAAATGCCAAGAGAAGCCAGAACAATTATGTAGAACTCTGATGATAATGCCAACTGAAAAACTGATGGACTGTTCCTGCAAGATGAAAGGATCAGGATAAAGGTAGACAGTGGGTATGCTGGACAAATAATGTAAATTGTTTGAGAACTGTTGTAAAAGTTAGTTTTTGGTTCAAGTTAGGTCAAAATCAAATGAGTAGGAGAAAACAGGAAAAGAAGCATACTAGTAATGATGCCATTACTGATAAAAATCTGAATTGTGCAGAAGCACAGAAAAGAGAGTCTGCTGCTATAATCACTTATTACGAACAAACAATAAAACAAGAAGATTGCCAGGAACTTGTTTGCAAATGATCAAAGGGAAATTTTTGGACACATGGAGCAGAGATGAGAAGATGCTATAGATAAATTGTGGTTGATTATGGATGGAAGTATAAGAAACAACAACAACATCCTCTCTTTTGGCAAACAGGCTGAAAAGATGCAATTCTGATAGAGTGATGTGATTAATCAAAATGAAGTACAAACCAAAGTCAATTATGCACAAAGGAGGCTGGAAAAATAGTAAATATGTGATAGTTTTTTATTAGAATTTATTGTTCAGCATGTTTCCTTTTCTTTTTTATTTTTCACACCAGCAGGGGTCATCTGTTGACCAACAAATATTTGTTGTTATACACTGCAGAAAGATCTTTGAGTTTATTCGGGATTTAAATAGTATTAGTAAACAGGTCAGGGAACTTATCACTGGGCTTGTTGGCATTATGTCTCTTGAAAGTTAGCTACAGTTACTTTAATTTTTCACTGTCACTAAAATTCATACAAATCAAGCACCTAGACATTTTCTGGGGTGTGAAATTGCATGGTGTTTGGGAAAGGAGGGAATTTATCCCTCAAATTGTGTGCATTCTCATCAGCTCATGATCTTAGTCATGGTCTGCCTGGAACAGCCAGTCACGTTACTGCTCCTGTTTCTCCTCCAGGTCCTCCCCATTCCCATTTCTCTATCTCACAGCTGAGGAAGGTCTGGGCTAGTGACAAGGAAAAGATACAGTGCTGCTGTACTTTTTCCCCAGTAGCCTGCGCTTCGATGGCTTCCTTAATTACAACAGTACTATTGCACCATGTGAACTGTATTAAAGAACTAGAATGATCATGATAAAGCAGAACATGATTTTTCATTAGAGAGAGGATTTTTCATTCCTAATAGCATTGAATGGTCTAAGAAGAGAGAAAATTCTTCCCTTTTTGACATAGGAAAATGAAATGGATAATGGGAACTGAAAGATTTGAAAATACCATATTTTTTAGGGAATGGTAAAGAGCTGACCCTGCAGAAAAAGAACTTGGATTTTTAAAAAAATTATTTTCCTTAATGGTTCATATTTCAATATAAAAAAATTTAATTCTTATGAGTAATTACAGTTTTCAATTTTTTCTCTATAGCGTAAGACTGAGATGGGATGAAATGAGATTAATGCACACCTGCTCAATTCAGGTTACAAAGGAAGAAAAGAAGGAAATATAAAATGGAAGAACTTCACAGATTCATGTAAGTGTGCCTGTGCACTAGATGTGTCCTTTTTTTCTCATGACTCATATTGACTGAAAGAGTAGAGAAGAAAATGTCAGCAAAGCTGACTGAAAACAATAAATAATGCAGATAAATTCCAACATAAAGATTTCCTATAGTGTCATGTCACAGCTGTGACAATAACCTAAAAATACCCATTTTTTTGGACTGCTATTGTTGAATTTTGACATTTAGGACTGTCTTTAAGCTGCCCTTGAAGCCAGTTCTGTGTGTAAAGAAGTTGTAAAAGCCTCTCTCCAGAAAAGCTGCTAGATTCTGAGACCACCCACAAAATCAGCATCTGTATATGGATCCTAGATAAGAAAACATATGTTCATTTCTCAGAAGTTATCACACTATCAATGCTGAAAGAGTATTTGTGACTCATAATCCCCTATCGGGGCTGGCTTGCCCGGTATAGCCAGATATCTGTGTTCTCTCGAGTCTATAGAGTGGTAATGACTATTTATTTAGTCCACTGCCCACAGGACATTTCACTCCAGACACACTGAAGACTCATCTACCCTTAATTGTGCTATCTCTGGGAAGCTGCCGTGTCAAGTGACAGCAGTACAGAAGGCGGTAACCAGCTCTTTATCACATTCCGTTCTCAGCCTGACCCTTTTTTTTTTTTTTTTTTTTTTACCTCCCTGAAAGACATTGAGCAATATGGTGTTGGGAGGAGAGAAGCAACTCAAAAGCTTGCTACTGACTTTGTGATGCCCTGTGCCAAAGAGATCTGCTGCCAGATTGTCGGGGTAGTTGGGAATCTCAGGCGCTTTGATGCCCTCGAGGTCTCAGACACATCTGCCTAGGAAAACAAAACTGCCTTACTCCATCTGAGCCGCCCAGGCAGGAGCCCGTGTTCTCCCCAGTGATGGCTGGCTTGCCACGATCCACGCTCAGCTACAGTGCTCCAGGAACATTTCCAAGTGCATAGGTCTTAATAGGACTTCATTAGTCCAAAATACAGATGCCTGTCTCCTTGCCAGCATCCTGAGTATATTACCCTGCACTGCTCTTCATAGAACATGAGATTAATCTGATAGGGTTGGCCCTTTTCTGCGGATTAATGGTATTTCCCCAGCTACTTCCCTCCTTTTCCTCTGAAATGATCACCTTCCTTGCCTGCTCCATTTTTCAGGAATGGTGGAGCTGAAGACACTAAAATAGAAAACCTGTGGAAATGCAGTTCTGGTCGTAGAGAGATGATAACAGATACTAATTTTACAGTTTTCAAAAGACAATACCAGCCTTGTTTCTTGAAGCTGGCACTAAAACAACTGCAACCAAAAATAGCAATACAGGAAAAAAGAAGTTGAGGAAAAAATTCACTGACATAGAAGAGGGAAGCAATGACTGCAAAAGTCAAAAGAGAAATCATAAAGGGAGGCCAATAGTTGTGTCATGTTAGGAATAAGCAGTTTGTTTTTCAGCTCTGGGAAAGACTTAGAGAAGAAGATTATGAGTCTTCTGAGAAAAAGGTAAGCAGGTATATCCAGAGCTTTCTTATTTTGTCCTTCACTTAGGGTCCAGTCTTCACCATGAACAGTTTTACTGCATTTAGCAAGAAGGCAGAAAGGTACTGCTTAATATGATTTAGTGTAAAATAAAATTACTTTTTGTCACATACTAGTAATTTTGAAATTTACTACTACTTAAAATCACATTCACAGACTATTGCTCCTTTTTTTTGTTCTTGGAAAAATTACCCTTTGCCAAATATAATATTTGAAATAAGACATATGAAAGGCTGTTTGAAGGTTCCTTAATTAATTGAAACTGGGGGATAATTTAAATTAAATTTCTCTTAGATATTAGGCAAGATCTATGTGGCCTTCTGCAACTTCTTGCAGCTCTGTTTTCTGGTGACTTCCCTTCAGAAAAGTAGCAAAACAGAACTAAATTCAGAACATTACTAGAAGTCAAAAGCATTGATGGGAAAACTAACAGCAAAAACTTAACTGAGCTTCAAATGTATTTTGATGGTACACTGCATTTACAGTAAATCCATCTCAGTAGATTTTTGCTCCTGGCTTTTACCCTCCACTGAGAAAAAACACTATTGCATGAGAATACTCCACATCCCTTTGTGCAGCTCTGTCTTGCCTACATGTCTTTATTTAGTGCACTTACTCATGTCTTTTCTCTTATCCAAACTCATATTCTGAACTTTCCCATTGCTGATTAATAGACATCTCACTGTGCAATATGGGGCACCTACATTTGTTCTGGCCCATAGCATCTCTGTCTTTTACTCAGACCCTTAATCTGAAACATGATCAACTCAAACTGCTGTCTGTAATCTCACATACAGGCTAAATTTCATAGCTTCTTCATCATAAATGTCCCAAAGATTCAGTTTGTTATACACCTATATAAGTCTAAGATTTTTCCATGTGTTCCCTTCACCATTTAATCCCAACTACTTGACCAATACAACTGTGCTCCATTCATATCCATCCTGAACAACGCTGCAAAGGGCATTCTTCCACTCCAGCTCTCTGAATACACCACTTTTGTCTAGGCACACTTTTTTCTGTATATTTTTGTGTCTGGATATTCCATGGGGCTTCTGCTGGGAGAACAGGGAGCAATGGAATTTAAAAACTTGACCCCAGAGATTGTTAAGCTATTTTTTAGAATGCAAAGTCTCAGTGCTTCCCAGTAAGTCCTGACCAGAACACCTCCCTTGGAAGTGCTGCCAATTTTAATGTGGATATCTAAGTGAAAACATTAATGACAGCTTAGCCAAGAACTTGTTCGTGTGTCTCAGTGAGAGAGGCAGACCTATTAACAGCTTTCTCTGCAAATGAAAGAGCTGGGATTTTCTGCTCTGTGTGTGTTCTAAGGGCCAACATTACACTGCTGTCTGGACCCGAGTGACAGATTACAAGCCCCATTTGGGTGGAAAAGAAAGGGGAAACAACAAGACAGAGCTGTCACAGTGTAACGGTGTCACAGAGCTGGCCAGTGCTGGAGAGCTCCCCATAAATGAGCTCTCTGGTCATTACTCAGTCCTCCTGTCCTGGCACAGCCCATTCACTCATCTTCCTCCCCTTGGGCAGTCGGAGCTCTAGCCTGGGGCTGTGTTCACTCTTTTACATGTACCCAGCCTGGCAAATATGCCTGCTTCATGCTTTTAAATTCTAAAAAAAAGAACATAAAAAGTCAACTGAAACATGTTTGCACATGCTTTACTGGTAGGTCTCTGAATCAAGCAAATGCCAGCAGAGAGGTGTGTGCTTCTGATCCTTGCTGGCACTCACACCTGGAAAATTATCTAAGGGCTGCTTCTCTCCTGGCCTGAGATGCCTCCTCTCTCCACCTCTTTCTGAACAGTGTTTTAAAGAATACTTTTAAACGCACTATTCATGGCCCTTACACTGATTCCATGCTATTGCAGCTTGGTTGTCTTGGTGAACTTAATCTAACCTGGGGTCCATGGAACAGAGAGGATCTAATCCTTTCTTTCTGGGCACTTGTGACTTAGTATCACTTTCCGAGAGATGTATCTTTTTTAATTAATTTTTTTTCCCGGACTCATCATAATGACAGTAACCACATGGACTGTCCATATTTTTGGATAGAGACATATTTTGCCTGCATGGTAAAATATGCTAGAAATGCTGCCACTAGAAGAGGCTGTCACTGGTTTGCCACATAGTTACTGATGAATCAGTGAAAGAGACAAGACATGGATCTACCTAGATGGAAAACTCATGTAGTTTATCCAGGAACTTGAAATAACTGGCCTATGCAAGTTCACATTTGTAATGGTAATTAGTCAAGGTATCTCTGGTTTGGCTTTGCTCCTGATGCTCATTTACAGAACCTACAACCTAACTGATACCTTTTGGGATCAAGGAATGGCTACAGTCTCAAACCTATTCAGTCCAAATATGGAAAACTGTAAAATAAGCTGCACAATTCAAAATATCTTGGTTGGGTGAGAATTAACCCCAGAATATCTCAACATTTTATTTCCTTGGCTGTGAAACATACAAAACAATTCCTCATGCTCTAAAGGACCTCATATTTAAAGCAACTGCCATATAAGTATACAGTAAAGATAAACTACTTCTGTTTGTCCATGAAAACATAGTTCCTAAAGGGTCCTGCTTACAAGTGGTATAGCTGTCAGAGTGAGTGACATCTTATGCATGTCTCAAGAGATGGAAGAGTTGATCTAATAATGAAGAAAACAATACTCACAAATAATTTATTTGTCATTTGGTGGGGGAAAAGAAGAGTGAATAATTTATTTGGTCAATATTATTCAATCATCAATAGAACTGGTAGAATAATTTATAAATTTACTTATGAATAATTTATTCATCGATTGATGGCAGGAGGAAATTAATGAAGTAAACAATATTCACATAACAACTCAACAGGCTCTCAGAGGCAGCCAGGACACGCAAGGAGGAACTGGGGGGATGGATCCTTTTTGTCAGGCTCAGAGCACAGGGGATCACCAAAGGGCAGCTGCCCCTCAGTCACTTCTGTAACTTGCTGAGAGTAGTGACCCTTCTCATTTACCCACCCAGGACAACAGGTCTGCAGAGGCGCCCTGAGAGCGCTGTGTGGTTTCTTTATGTCTTTGGTGGTGGTGGGAAGCTGTGTGGAAATTCCTGCTCTGCTGTTCCACCAGCTTCTGCAGTGATGGCTCAGGCCAGAGGCTGCTTGCTGTGACAGGTGGCAGCAGAGGCTGGGGGCCCTCTCAACCTCCCAGCAACTCAAAACTTGTCATGCAGCTGAGAAACGTGCTGGGCTCTGCTTGTGTACTTGGAGTAGGAGACAGAGGGTTTCCCTCAGGAAGCCACAGGACACTGCCCTCTGTTTTTAGTTAAAAAAATCAAAACTCCAAGGAATTTTATAGAAAAAAAGTATTGGTTGTGTAACTGAATTGTGCTGTGCCAGAAAATGTGTTACAGATTGCTGACATGCAAAGTTGAAAATAATCCTTTTGCCTACCATGTCTCTTCAGAATGCAACTTCATGTGGCTGCGACCATCAAAATCATTTAAAGGTTAATCTAATCTGAATGTAATTTTTAAATTTCTTTAACTTAGAAACATCTTTCCAATGTGGCTGTGGGTGGGGGAGGTTTCATTTTATGTAATTCATTCAGAAACACCCCACTGCCTCCTGATAGCATTCATTAACTTGCTCTGAGTTAGCTCTGCTATCATTGAATGAATCCCAAAGAAATCCAGTCTGAACATTAACCAACAGCCACAGCAGAATCATTGTTATACAAATCACCTGAAAATGGCTTTTTGTGTTACAATTTCACATTGCAATAGCTGTCATAAATATATAAATATAAAGTGGACATAAGGATGTGAGTAGAAGCTTTTTTTTCTGTTCTCAATGTACTAAGTTTAATGGCAGATATATGTGCAGTTTGGGATGAAAACAGATGCCCTTTATGAACAGACTAAGTGGAGGAATCAGCTGGTTTATGTTCTCCTCTCAACTCTCACCAGGATTTTTCCACTCTGCTCCTTTGTTAGCTATAAACTGTAAGCACTGAAAATCAAAAAAATGAGGGAAAGTTTATGAATTATACACAGAGTTTATTAGTGCTCCAGGCTCATCCTCTTGGGAGACACTGGAGGAAAAGTTTTGAGCAATTTCCAAATTTTCAAATGTGTTCTCCATGTCTTTATCTCATTCAGTTTTTGATATGGTGCATAAATTATTTGCTGGGACTACCATTATTTTGTTAACTTTTGTTGTCTTCTGGCACCATATCTGCAGAATGATATTCATTTGGCATTTGCAAAGACTAAACGTAAAAGAAATCAGTTCATTCTTCCTCTATTCAGCTCTCAATCTGCAAAAGTATGAGAAGGACCAAGATATGGACAGAATTTCATTTTGACCTTGAATCCTAATTAATGTTTTCATTCTGCCATTTTACAAGAGGGTGTAAATAGAGTTAATTTAAGAAATATTTCTAGTTTCCTCTCTCTCTCTCTCTCTCTCTCTCTCTCTCTAACTGTCTCCCTCGTGGAAGAAAGAATAATAAATAAATTTTTCCACATCATAAATTCACCATTAGAGGTTAGTGAATTATGTTCTTTGCTGGTTAAATTCAGAGAAGGATCTTTTAAAATATATTTTAAGTCTGTTATCTTCAAGTCAATTTTTGAGGTTGTCTCATAACTTCTCAGTTGCAATAATATTTGAATGGAACACCTTCTCAATTACTTCCCCTTATAGTGTGTAGAATAGAGACTAGTCCTTTTCCACACCCAAATGTACAATACGTTCTTAGGCAAATGTTTCTTATGGTTGACTTCCTCCTTTGTTATTTCCATAACATACTTACATTCTTTCCTGCCATCTCTCACCCTGTTCTGCTGATATAATTACCAGGTAGCAGGCTACCAGGAAGATTTCCATTTTACAATGTATGTAGGTAGCTGTACACATAAAAGAATGTGATAATGCACTGGAGCCAGATCATAGCTTAGCCTGGTGGAAAACTTTATCCACACTGTTTGATACAAGAGCAGACTCAATTATACCAGTCCAAAATAATTTTACCTCTGCTGGAAAGCACCACTGCAGTGCATCCTTTCCCTGCCCCTCTTCAGGGCTCCTTGACTGAAGCTCTCTTGCAAAAAAGGAGGACATTCTAGTGGGAGTGGGCTTGTGGTCATTTCTGTCCAGCTGTGGCTGGCCCTGTGCAAAGGAGACCTGGTGATACCTGGTCAATGGTCCCAGTCTGTGGGGTGGTAACCATACTGAACAGCTGGCTGGAGACACTGTGATGGAGCTGCCTGTGCTTCAGGGCAGTGGCACATCCCCACCTGAGGCCCCTGTCAGGATGGAGGATGGATGGCAGTGCCACAACTGCTTCCCTTGTGCTGACAGCCACTCAGGCAAACATTTGCCTCCTGGCATCTCTGCAACAGGCCCCATTTTCTGCAAATCCAAGATCACAGCCTAAAATAAGGTATTACAGTATTACCTAAGGCTATTTTGCTAGTGTCAGCTATGGATAAATTCACTGGTTTCTTTCAAACTTCTGTCCTATCTGCAGGTCCACCTTTATCCTTCAGTCTTTGAGGATGCTTCTCCCATGACTCTGTGAACGTTCCTGCTGCTAACCAACCACTTTCTTTTTTTCTAACTATATTTGTAGGGTTTGTGTGCATTAATATACTAAGGTCCTGTATTACTTTCTTGAGCAATTCTCACTCTGGAGAATGGCAGGCACTTTTGCTTTTCTGTGTTTGATTAAATTTAATGTATTCAGTAGTTCTGTGGTACTGATCACAACTAAGAATCCAAGCAAGTGTGATGATGTCAGTGTCCATGTTGTTTTTATCAACAGAACCAGACTTCTGGAGAGTATAGAAGAGATAAAAGCACCTCTTACCTCCAAGTTAATGGTCCTAATGCTATTCAACTATTTAAGTTACCTAACAGACTGTGTTTGTAGACATGTCTTTATGTTCTATTAGGTGAGGTAAGGAAGTCACTAAATTCTGTTTTATAAAACACATGTACGCAGTAGTTACAGAAAGGTACTATGGAGTTGAAGTCTAATATATGTAGAGAACATTGTTTTCGATTTTGTGTCTCCCCTTTGTGTTTGTAGAAGTATTTTTTTTTGTCTCTGGGAGATGCTGTTTCAGTGCCCTCACCAGCTAAACCTACCTGCAGAAAACAGGCCAAAATAGTATCAGCAACAGCAGATTTATCAAACTACTCCATGTCAAAGGAACCATTCCCATGGTCCTGCTGTGACTCCTGGAGCAAAGTGTTTAGGCAAGGACAGGTGTCCTGCTGATTCCCTGCTGTGGGGTGACTGCTCCCTGCTGCTCTCTGCTCCTCCCCAGTTTCCTGTTGGTAGAAAGCCTGTCCTACGGAGAAGGCGAGAGACTCCTGACCAATCCTCCCACTCTCCTGGGTCACCAGGGACAAACCATATAGCTGGTAAGACCCAGTGAGAGGGCATTTTCCTGCACCTGCCTACCTTGAGACCCCTGGGGGCTCCCTGTGTTATTTATAAATGCAGGTCATGGGTTTCTGCATGGACCCTTAGGCTAGCACTACATAAAAACTGGCACCAAGCCTCATTCTGCCTAACTTATCCCAAAAGGTGCCATTCCACATCACTTCATCAGTTTACACAGTACTCAGCTTCAGGCTTTGTTCACACTGTTGTGTGAAGAGCAGGGCTGACTAAAGAAAACAGCACTCCATATGCTTTCACACTCCTTATCCTAACACTCACAGCTCTAGCAAGGTCTGTTGGAGAAACCAGATGTATGAATGTGTTTGTACCCTTTGATGCACCAGGCAAAAAGAAAAGGGAAAAAAAAAATCTCTTTTATCTCTAGGAATGCTAACAGTTTCTGTCTATCCATGAAAATAACAAATACTTGCTTTGAAATTAAGTCAGTCAGCTGAATATTAATGAAATACCAAAGAAATGACTACCATTTAGCCTGCAGTGTAAATGTAAAATAAAGAAAAATTAAGCCATCTCCTCAGTGGTCTCCAGTCAGTAAGAGACAGCTCTGCACAGGGCTGAGCATCCTGCTCCTTCCAAGGTCACTGAAGGGGCCAGCTCTGGCACACAGAGCCTGTGCAAATGTTATATCTGTTATTGCAGCCTCTGTACGGATATAAATGTTACACAACAAGAACAGCTGCTGGGCTTATCCCTTGAACAAACAGAAGATAATGCAATTGAGTTTGCTTTTGGCCAAGGAAGGTCTGGCTTAGTGCTTTAGATAGAAATGTGACTCAGATGTTTGACACCAGTTTAACACCTGGAATTCTAGATCAGGCTGTAAGCCACTATCTTGCTGCATGCCTACATATTCCCCTACAGTGCCCCAGCATCCAACCCTTGATGGATGCAATGCTGTGAGAATGCTGCAGCCTCTCCTGCTTGCAAATGTCTCTCAGGTTGCAACTTTGAAACTTGTTCCACTGACAACTGCTTCCATTGCTCAGGATTACCATTTTCTTCCACCAAAGCCAGCCCTTGCCAGCTAACAGGGGTAATGGAGCTGAGACCTCAGCTGTGACTCAGAGTGCTTTGAGCTGTACCAACCATCTGCCCTGTAGAAAGGCAGATCTGTTTCAAATTCCCATAGAAAAACAATACTGTTATTATTGCTAATTAATAGTAGGCAAGGACACAAACTCATTCCAGATCAAATTAAGTTCCAATCAAAAAAGTCAGCTGTGATTTCTATTTGATTGCATTTTAAAATCAATCAGTTGGATTGTGTATGTTTTTTTCACAAGATTCAACAGTTTACTGATGCTTGTCTTTTTAGGAGGACTGAGATTCAAGTGGAACTGTAGAGGATTCTTTTCTTCAAAATGGAATTAACTTTTGAAATGGGAGATCTATTTTAATTAAAATTTTACAGTGAGATTTGTCAAGCTCATGTTCCTCTGGAAGTTTATTATGAAGCTACGTGGAAAGAAAGATGCTCTATGTGTTTGCTCTCTCCCAAAAGACCAGATGAAGTTAAAATGAACCTCTGTGCCTGCTAGTATATACAGACCCCATGGGCCTCCGAAATTCCTGCTCAGCCAAGGCTGCTTCACGCTGAGAAAAGAAAATATCATCACCTCTCTTCATAATGGCAGATTAAGTTTTCCCTGGTTCCCCCTCTTTGAGAATCAGGCTCCAACATAACATTTATGGGTGCTAAAGAGCCGAGAGGGTTGGTGAAGTTTTAAACCAATAACATTAGCACTCCAGTCAAATGGGGCATGATACAGTTGAGTTTTTTCACCCCCATCCCTTCTCTGTGTTATATTAATAATTTAATTTAGTGCTTCTGGCTTTCCTCTTGCCCAGCTTTCGGGGAATTGTTGTTGAAGAGCAGTTCCCTGCAACTGGCCATGAACATTCAGAAATAGGAGGAGGGACATTCTACAGACCACCTTGATTCAGACTGTGATATTTAAACTCTTGGGAAGTTACACTAGTATAGCTAATGACATTGAAGTTAAATCTTTGATGCTACAGGGGAAAACTATTACAAAAGCCTAAGTAGTCAAATTCCTGGGCTCTGGGTACATCCTGGCTGCATTTCAAAAAGGGGTTAGTAAGGAAAGGATATAATGTGGACTAAGCTCTCTGGATAAATGAAGGAATCTCAAATGATAATGACTGTGGATCAGAGGAAGTCAATACAATATGACATACAACAGCAATGCAGGCAAACATGTCACTGAGTGAGCTTTTGGAAAAATAGGTCAATATTGAGCCAATCATTCATCAATAAAGAATAACCATATAAATGATCGGGTTCTGTATCGGAACACAAAGATTTTGGTTAAAGACACATTATATTAGTAAAGAAGCCCCAAACAAACAAATCTACATTTTATTGAGACTGAAAAATCAAATTTATGTCTTGGGCAGAACCAATATCAAACCCTTTGGGACTTAGCTAATGGAAAGAGTGTCTTACACTGGTATATACAATAACAGAGAGGTCACATTACCTGGGACCCTGGACAGATGTACTTGTCTACAATGTACATTATTTCTTCCTCTCATTACTATTCACGTTGCCAAAGCACAGTTAAAGTTGCTGGAGAATCAACGTATATCTCCTTATTGCTATTTCCTTCTAAATAGGAAGGAGGACAGAAACTGGCTTTGATGTGTTATGTTCCAGTGTTCCTAGGCAGGTGACCTCTATCTGCTGTAAGTTGAAGGCCATGCTCCTGAGGGACACTACAGTGCAGATACTCTAACTTCAGTGCAGGTCCAAGACCCACCCTCCAGAATGTGAATTTCCTCTCTGAAGAATATACCCGTCAGTCAGTGACTGCTCTTCTTAATCCATGCTTTTAGAAGAAGTGGAAAACTCATTATATCCTTCTTGCACTCTCTACTTTTTCTTTAACTAAATTATATTTGCCACTGTAAAAGACCTATTGATTAATTTAATAGATCTTTTGCTCTTTCTACAGATTACCATCTTACTTTTTAGCTTACTTTTTTTGTGCAATCTTCACTTCAGTCTATTTAAGCCCTCTGAAAGCTTCATATCATTTTTAAACTCTTCATTCTTTTGTCCCTTATGCATCATCCTGGTCAGGGGTGAAATCACACAAGCACTCAGCCACTACCAGCCACAAATAGGCCCTTTCCCTCCCTAGAGTAGTGTCTGATGACAAGTGCCAAAAGCATTTGTCACTCAGAAAGCTGGCATCAGGATTGCTGGGCTAAAAGTTGACTCCAAACACCATCAGGGCTAGACAGGAATACATAAAATTTTCCTCTTTCTTTAGCAGAAAAAATTCTTACTCCCCTTCTCAGCTGTCATCTCAACTTCAGCTAAAGCCTTGGGAAGTGAGTCTGGGTGTGGAGCTGCAATAAAAGCTGAGGACTTCAGTGGAGGCAAGAGGAAGACAACTAATACACCAGTGTGATAGTGTGGTGAGTACAGTGTTGGGGTAGGAAAAACAAGATGCAATACTTAATGATACAAGTGTCTCCTCAGTCAGTGCCCTAAATGTCAAAAGCCTCACCAAATTATTTTGTAGAGATGGAAATCTTACTTCAGAGCCACATTCTGGAAAGGCACTTTCCTCCAGATATTAGTCTTAAACCATGGTCTCGCAGTGTGCGCTGCTCCCATTGAACTGAATATTTAGGCTTTCTCACAAATTTCCCATCTGCATAGAGCAATTTGTTTGTTGATGTTTAGACATGATTGACATAATTCGACAATCTGGCTTATTAGCTTTCTTTGTAACTATGTAAAACGCTGACAATGATTATCCCAGTTGACTGAGGACATGCTTCCTGTGACACAGTAAACAAATGTAGCAAAGGAGGTTTTTTCCAAATGATTACTCCAACCCCCTAATGAGACTGCTAACTTATTTCATCAGGGTTGCACTGCACCAAGAGTCTTAATGAATCCGCAAGTCACAAAGCTCCGTTTCCTGAGCCTGAGGTACAGCAGCTAGAATTGTATGCCTATGGACTTTTCTCCTGTCTTTAGCTGCATGCTGCATTATAATGAACCTATTTATTATACTGACTGCAAAAAGACATTTCTTTGAAAAAAAAAAAAAGTATTTTGGAGACTTAGTTTCAAAACCTACCAAACTCCTTAGGGGAGTGCTTCTTCCTGTAAATCAGTGCCTCTTAATGGAAAGAATATGATGAAAGAATGAGTAATGGTAGGTAAAAAAATAAGGATAAATCAACCTGATCATTAACCTGCTTGCACAGTAAATTCTCTGTGCTCTGAAGGCCAGGATTTAAGACAGTTCCTCTAAATCAAAGGATTCTTTTGAATCCTGTTCGTCAGCTCCCTTCTATAAGTTATGTTTGGGCAGTCAATGGCCATGTGTAGGGGATGTTTCTCAGGTGTTCATAAATATCAGCACTGATTTATTTGCAGAAAATAACACATGGTGTTCCCAGGGGAAAAAATCATTACTTTAGTTTTGGTGCATCTAATTACAATAAGTCTATCATTCTCACCATCTCCCCTAACTATCTAGGGAATTGGCAGAGTTTAACAATGAAGAAGAGAGTGCTCCAGTGTCCAATTAAGGTTTTCTTTGAGGATTAATAAATCATGTCTCATCAGCCCCACTGACCCAGAGGTGTTAATCTTCACCTTATCACTCTAATCTTCAAGCAAAATTCTGCAGATCAAGAGCAGCAGAATGGTTGAGTTAATTGTTCCATTAGGCTGATGAAGTCTTTATACCCGTACCCAATAATACACTATTCCCTAAGCAGGGTTAGATGCTCTGTTACAGAGCAGAAAACAAACAGCAAAAACAACTGCCACAGCTATTTGAAATAGGTGACCAGTAGCTTGAGCTCCATGCTCAGCTCTTTTGCTATAACTGGGCTGCATTCACATACTGGAAGAAGGCACTGAGAAGATGAGAAACAGTCAAGAAAGGTTTTAGCACATCTAAATGCAGTCGCAAAAGGAAATAAATCAAGTAGTCAGTAATGGAAATAAGACTTAACAGTTATCTGCCCTGTAAACAATATCCTTGATTAGAAGACATAAAAAATACTGTTTTATTTAAGGGCAAGGATCCAGATATTTCACTGCAAAGACTTTTCTGAGACAAGTCTACAGTAATCATGGAGAGTGTGGTAAATTGAGTTAAAATATGCTCCTAAACACTACTATAAATTAGAAATCACATTTTAACTTGTTTCCAGCCTACATTTATTTGCTCTTGTTTCTAAATAATCAGGCAGGTTAAATTCTTTTGGCACAAACACTCACAAAAAGTACTGAGCTTACATTAAAAAATCCATTACATAACCATAGCTTTTCAAACAATTCCTTCTCCTGATCTGAGTTAGGTAGGAAAGGAAATGTCAATTGATACCTTTCAGGGTCACATACTTCTGTGCCACTGAACAAAGAGGGAGAGAGATGGGATCAAAGCCAGAATAATTTCACAGGTTGGGTAGAGAGAAAAGGAAGGAGGGCTAGATTTCTAAAGGCTTTAGAATGCGTGATCTATATTCCTATTCACACAATATTTCCTTCCATATATCTGTCTCCTTTTCTTCTGAACAAAACACAAAACTTTGCTTTCCTTCTCCCCACTCTGTCACACTCCTGAAGCAATGGGACTCAGACTCTTCCCTCTTCCAAGTACATGACTAAGGAGCTTGTGTTGAATTCAAGAGGACAGAAGCATCTCCTTGAAAGTGTTAAAGAAAGTATAAGTATTGGGTTAGAGAGATGAAAATGAGTCATGCTTTTTCCCCTCTTTCTATTTTCTCCAAAATGTGAGTCACATATTATGTTATTTTCTGAAAATCATGCAAAAACTCTTCTTTTACACTCTGAATTTACCCCTGAATGTATCACCTGAAGAAACAAAGAAAACATTAAACAACAAATTAATTTGTATTTTTTGTCACAGAGATTTCTCAGAGAAAGTGGACAGCTACTATTTAATCCATATTATTATTTCCTCTTTTTTTGTATGTCGGAGATATATCAGAAAGATTAATTCAAAAATAAAAATGGAGAAATTATTATCATGTCTACCCTCTGTGTCCTGTGCTGAGAAATGAAACATATCATTATACTGACTCCAAAGCATTTAATTTGTAAAAAAGACAAGTGACTTCTATATAAAAGTGGGCATCTTATAAAACCCCTGGATGGGATAATTTAAAAGATTAATTTAACCAATACACTTTTGAGAGAAATTGATTTGCCTCTTTTCCCCTACTTATCATCCTCTATCCCGTTAAACAATTTAGTGTTTAACAAAATACTACCAGACATAGAGCATTCCCAAGGTCACTCTACTAACCCTCTATCAAGACTCCCATTGAAATCCTCTTCTAGAATAAGACTATGAACAAAACAAAATTAATCCTCCCTTGCCCTCCAGCCTAAGAGGATTCAAACTCACATATCTCACCTCCCAAGAGAATTGCAACCTCTTCATCTGTGTGCTGGTGTCTTTATGTATGCACAAGCATACGCCAGTAATGAGAGACAAAGAGATGGACAGAGCACTTTGTGTGCTCCTGAGAAAGCTCTTTTGTTTTACATTAAATAATTAAGGATTCCTTGGACTAGAGAGCAGGACAGAGCATGACCATAGGGCAGCAATTAGGGCACTCAGCTGGGAAAGAGGCCTGTTTTCTGCTCTTTGCTTCAAAGGCTACCTTCCATTTAAACCAGTGACTGCTTTGAGTGCCTCCCTCTGCCCTGCCTGGTGAAGTGTGTGAGCTCTCATCTTCCAGGTGACTGGTTAGGTGAACCAGCAGGACTCCCAGGAAAAGAGGTCTTCCCTTGTTTGCTGCAGCTCGTGTCTGCATTGGGGCAGCTTCTGGTACTGAGTGTCTGTTAGGTCATCATGTGGTCAGGCCACTGCCCTGACAAATACCCCAAAAAGCCAAATAGCATCTCAGAAAGCTCAGGCAGAACTCAGCTACAACTGTTGTTTTTATGCTGTGCTGGTGTTAGACTGGATTCTCTTCCCATGGGTTGGAAGAGATGTCAGAAGTGTGACAGTGCTTTTCTTTGGGCAGGCATAAAGAACAGTGTTAGCACCTCAGGTGAGTCCTGGCACAAACCAAATGTCCCCAGTCCCTATAGCTGAATTCTCAAACAAGGTAACTCTCTACCCATTTTTCTAGTCATGATGGTTCAGAGAGGTGCCTTTGGAATATGCCTGAGGCTGAGGTTAACTATTGCCAATGAGTAAGTCACTCAGATATGTTATCAAGATTCAAGTCCTTGCTCCAGAATGAATAATTAATCACAAGCCTCTATTCACACCAGGTGAACAAACGAATGAATGAAAGAAGTATCAAGGAAAAATGTGAAATAAAATTGTGTCTGATTCACAAAGTACAGAAAGAAGGCTTGACATCAATCTGTAGGGCATGGTTTACAGTCAAGGATGTCAAGAGAAAGATGTTTGTCTGGCCAGATGCAGATGCTTCTTTCCCACTCATTTCTTTCTTGAGTAGTTTAGGTGGTTCCTGCACAATTCCAAGGTGAAGCACCACACCAGGAAATTGGGAGTCCAAGAGAAGATAGCTAGATCCTCTGCATGTCAGTACCTACCTTTCAAGAGCCAGAGCATCTGAGAGGGTCTAACTTACAGCCCCTCTCATGTTTAATTCTTAAGATGTACAGAAGAAGTAGGTGTTTCCAAAGTTGGCTGAAGACACTCATTGTATTCT
The DNA here is from genome assembly GCA_013400775.1 of Chaetops frenatus. Classification (NCBI taxonomy): domain Eukaryota; kingdom Metazoa; phylum Chordata; class Aves; order Passeriformes; family Picathartidae; genus Chaetops; species Chaetops frenatus. Next base: position 95,964 of record VZTR01033786.1, on the reverse strand, counting down.
GTTGTTGTGTCCAGAATAGAAAAGTGTGAGACAGCACTGGAAATCATTTTCACAGAGAACATTATTGTGAGACAAGTAAAATGTTTGGAAAGTAGTTACTGTCAGATCACTCCCATTCATATATTTTTAAAACAGATTGATAAAATGCATCCGTTTTGTAAGTGCTTTTCCTTTCATATTTCTTGTTAGTTTCTTCTATTATGGAATTACACTGAGTGACTATCTCTGCACATTATGTACAGAACATAGCAGAGCAGTGGAATAGTTTTGTATCCTCTTCTGTCTCCTTCTGCCTGAATTTTAATAATAATAAATCTGAATGGTTATAACACAAAATTGAAAGCAGGCTGCCTGAAAAAGCAGGCAGAATGCATGTATATCAGTATTGCCTTACTTTCCAGATTTGTGACAAATTACATCTATTTTATACAGAACATGTTATTACCCTTGTGTTTCTTAAAAAAAAAAAAAAACAAAAAAAAAACAAAA
>VZTR01033786.1:83022-94819 GCA_013400775.1 Chaetops frenatus | reverse complement strand
CAAGGCTGACTCTACGCTAAATACGATCCTCCCTTGCAGATAGCTGTTCATTCCTAGAAGACCAGAGGCTCAATGGGCTGTCTGCCACATCCTCTTGTCACCTCTAATTGAGGTGTAAGCAATTAGTTGCCAGATTCAGTAGCACAGATTGAGAAAAGATTATCTTGGCTAGAGAGAAGGAGCTTTTGTCAAAGACCTGGAAGAATACTACTTGCTAAGAGATAACAAGGTAGAAATTTTACTTGAAAGAGCTTGGTTGCAGTTTCTAATCTAATAGAAAAAGCTATAGCATTGATTTTGTGCACAGCAGTTATTACAGTTTGCATCTGATTCTTCAGGGGAGAAAACATAGGCAAGTGTTGGCTGTATTTTCCTAAACTGCTTTGTACATCCCTCACTAAGCATGGTGTGAAGTCAACAAATAATGTATTTGGATTACCCTTCAGGAATCGCCCATTTTTCTTCTGCTAGCCTTCACTTGAAAGAGACACTCTTGTGAATCTTCTATCTGCAAAAGCCCTCTATCTAAAGTGAAACTCTTGCCAGGTCTACTCCAGCTGGGTGCACACCTCTCCAGGGACAACAGAATTCCCTTTCTACCCTTTCCTTGTCCTTGGCTCTCACTGAGTATAGTTTATATTGCTACACAAATCTATTGCAAGCAAAGATTTAAAAACAAAAATATTGGTCTACTCTGCAAGTATTAGCCTGCAAGCTCAGCCCAGCAAATTTATCTTCTCTAAGATTTGATTTCTTCATTGTCATTTCTTTTTCTTCACCTAACAATTTTCTCAAAAAAAGTTTTGTCAACATAGCTCCTCTCAGCATGCTGTCCCTATTACCTCAGTAAAAGAAGTAAATTTGATGTCTGGACATATGTAGTCTTGTGGAAAGGGATCTTACTTCTCTTACTGACAAGCCTAGTGGTATAGCTAACAGCATTTCCCAAGTGGGTTGGCCTTGCTTTAAAAAAAAAAGAGAAGAAGAAAAAGAAAAAAATCAATATTGACTCTTGACACATTTTCATTTACATCACTGCATGGCTTTCAGACTGGGCACAAATCAATAAGCAGCTTTTAACACTGCTCAACTAGTTTGTTCTATGTAAAAGAAGAGAGATTTGCCTCAAGTGGCTTGTTTTTCCCCTTTGGGCTCCAGGCGGACTCTCCACCATTAACAGTGTGTGATTCTCTGAAATGAAGGTGAGTTTATTTGACTGCTCTTTCTGTGACTGATCAGAAGAGCTTAAACTGTAATATTAATCACACATTTTCTTCACCACTACTTACAGTCAATTGACTTTGTACTTAGTGAAAGTGTCTCAAGCAGCCGACTCAATGTACCAGAGGGCAAGAAGTCAATAGGAGGAAGAAAGATTTAGTTTCAAAACACACAAAACACAGCCTGTGGAGCCATTGACACTCACACATCAGGCACTTTATCAGACAGCAGGTGTGCTGCTCTTGCATGTTGTTATTTGCATGATGAAGGCATCCTCATCACCTTTTGTTCAGCCCAACCCCTCAGCTAACTGCAGCTTTTCCTTCAGTCTCAGGGTTATGTGGAAGGTGTAAGGACCAAGTAGTTTCTCCGAGTTCACTGGGTTCAGCAACTATTTGGTTTCAATTTAACTCTCCATATATTTCACCAGAGAACTGGCCCATGAAGTGGGCACCTTCTGCCTCAGATATACTGATGACTGCTATTCAAATGTCAGACATATGTCATGCTAATAATACTACCCATATGCTTAACAAATATTTATTTGCCTAAGGCACCATTAATGCCATTTTAATAGCCACTTGCTTACAAGCTATGGCTTCTAACACCACATTATCACGTATTGATTTTTGAATATAGAAGAGAGGTAGTGCAGATGCCCAGGAGGTACAACATTATCAGTTTTGTTTCCTAGAGTCTCAGCACACCACCTCAGAGAATTTTTAGCTCATGAAGCCTCCACAGAAGTTTTCACACCAAAGAAGTGCATGCAGCATTGAAAACAAGAGCCTGGAGGATTAGTGTGTTGGATGTGATTCCTTAGCAGTGTTCTTTACTAGAAGCAGACTCTGTGTGAAGTCCAACATGCCATAAAATGGGCAATCGTGTCTGTTCTATGGCACATTTTAGACACACATGACCAGAGTCTTCCCACTTGTATAAAGCATTTCATTGACTGCCTTCATTGCTTTCATGGCAATTCTCCCTAAATAAAATGGATTATTCAGTAGTGTGGAACGGATGTAACACCAAGCAAAATGTTGTCTCACTTTCTCTGAGCTTTTCTGAATTAGGTCTCTAACTTTCTACAGACATAGATACCCATAATATTATAATAATGTATAACAAATGAGGACATGCTCATACTAAACATATTTACTATCACCTGATTAAGCAAAAACACTGGTTTCTTTTCTATGACAGAACTAAAGTTTATTTAAGACTGTTTTTGGTGGATAAAATTAGTATCATTTGGATGAAACACATTGAGAATATTTTAAACAGATTTTTCTGGTTATTAATTTTTTTAAATTTCCATAGACTGGCCCATAACTGTATGAAATAGCTGTCAGTCTTAGATGTGCAAATGAGTTTTGATTTAAACATCCAAGTTTTCTTGACACTTGTCTCTTACTAGTTTAGAGTTACAGGACAATACGTGTTTCCCAGTGGGAAAGGGTATAGTCATAGTCAGAATAAAGAAAGACTTTCAAGGACACTCACAGCGATCAGAAAAAGACAAGGCTTTCTTTAAATCTCTATTCTCATTCTGTTGGGAGGGGATTCAAAACAAATTAGTAAAGGAAAAAGTAAAATTAACTCTTTATTCAAATGCATCCAAATATTAATCCGGAAAAAAATTCTGTATACTACAAATTTTGCACAACTCTTCAGCCCTTAGTTCTGGATGCAAGTACAGCAACCGCTTGTTCTCAACTTTATCCCCTGACATTTGTGAAATAGTAGGCAAAACTAAATTAATTGCTCAATTAGGAAGCATAAAATTGTATTTCTTGTGGAACGGATCCATTTCATTACGGTTTGTACTCTGTGTACCAGTACCAGATACATGAGGCTTGTATCACTACTCACCAAAAAGCCCATTAAATGCCAAGTCCACAAGCATGCTCCAGTTGATCTATACTGCTCCACCAGTGGGAACTGAGGTAAATTACCCCTGTGTCACCTGAGGCTATGAATGCAGGCAGTGCACAGCCACAGCAGGCAGCTCCATGGAGCAGCAGGAGGGTGAGGGATGAGGGCAGGACTGCTGGGAAGTCAGCTCTGTCCTTATCAGGTGACAAACAGTGGGCACACCAGAAAGGCTGTGGTCAGGCTGCCCAGCTGCCCTTATAGCTCTTCTAAAATTCAACCTCTACTTAGTTGCAAAACGTGAGCGGTACCTTCACCTCTGAATTTGTAGCAGATATTAAATTTCATACCCACCATAAGAATACTTGCAGCAGCTGTGATTTCTTTTGTAGATCTCTGATACTATATGCTTTCAAAATACATTCTGAATACCTACTATACCAGTCGATATAAGATAATCTGAGGTCTAGGATGAAAGCTCACTTGAATAATCTTAAATCTGACTTTCTTGTGAATTAAATATGTTCATCCTAATTACTGAGTCTACCACTGAAGATCTTTCACCAGGATAGAGGACCTCACCACTATTATTCCCCATTGTATTGAGGCACAGGTGGGAGGGAGATAGAGTTGAAGCATCTTGTCTGAGTTCATCCATCAGACCAAAGACCAAGAGATCACAGAGACAGACATGCCTCATTTTCCACTAGATCTGTGAGAAAATGCCTGACTCTGGAGCTGAAATATCTCTGGGGACAGCTGAGGGAAGAAGTGGATATGTGGAGCTGGGTGTAGAGGATAGAGAGAAACTATACTCGCCTTTGTGAATCTTGCATCTCTGTTGGATTGAGAACAGCATGACAGACTGTGTTTCAGCTCTGACTGTTCCAGTTAAGCATTATACTCTAGCAGAGATAATGCTAGGCAGGGTTTCAGTGGCCTTGGGGTGAAAATAAATTGTTCTAAACCTCCTGTAACAGAGCCTAGCACTCCTTCCCAGAGACCACACCACTGAAATGCAGCATATGTTTAAGTGGACAGTCAGAGTTCAAACATATGCAGTCACACTGGTATTTCACAAAGGACTCCATTTGGAATGAAAAAGAGCATGAGTATAAGGCCATGGGAATTTTTCACCATCTGTGATAATAACTCAGAAAAAGTTTGGCATGCAATCTGCAAAAGATAATTCTCTTTTAGGGATGCAATTCCAGGACTTACTTCCAGGATTCAAGTATTAAATTTTTTCTAACACCATATGATCATTCATGGAGGCAAATAATTTCTGTGCATGACACAACTCCTTAAAGGAGTTGCTAATTGGTGTAAAACATTTGGCACAATGCATTTGGTCCAATACTTGTAAAAGACAAGACCTTATATCTTACTTAGGCTGATTTCCAGGACAATACTTCACTGTAGGTTGTTCTTTCATGTCACATTTTCTGAAATCAGAGATTAAAGGCTGATGTGACACAAAAGAAAAAAAACAAAACAAAACAAAACAAAACAAAACAAAACAAAACAAAAACAACAACAACAACAACAACAACAACAAACACCAAAAACAACAAACCAAAAAAACCCAAACCTCAATAAGAAACAAAAAACCCCAAACAAACAAAAAACTCCCCAAAAAACCATCAACCTGTTTTCTGAGTATTTGTTTTTTTACACCTGTTAACATGCACAAAAGTTTCATAACTGTTAAGCAACAAATCTCTGCAGGTGTACATGAATTAGGATTTTCAAAATCACATTGTTGAAAACCCCAGAAATCGCCGTTAGGAACAGGGATATTACCAGGCTAAGACAAACTGACAGCTTGCCTAGGCAGTGATTGTCTTTCTGTGGTCAGGGTAGAGCTGTGCTGTGGGCAGGTTGCAAAGTTCAGCCCATGTTTGGACCGGTGTCTAAATTGCTCAACAAATCCTGCCCTGGTACATCTTCCTCCCTGATGCCACTGCCCTTCACAGGGTGTGCCTGACCCAGTGCTGACTCTGTTGCCTCTGGGCACACAGGGTCAGACTCCTTTTCTCAGGACTGTTCTTTCCCCCTATCCTGAGAGAATCTGAGCAAGTTATTCCTAGCAGTTTCCATGGGAGATCAAAGTCTGCCGGCTCTTTCCTTCTCCCTACTTCTCCCTCTCCCTGAAACGGAATGGCACAAAATGAGTAAGAAACAACATGGTGAAATATAATCAAAATGTTCATTTGTAGATGAACTTGCTTAATGGGGAAATTAGTTCCTGACCCTCTCAGTCAGTGATTGGGTTGTGCTCAGGATATGGTACTTTTCTGCTTTCATTATTTAAAATTCTGGTGTCAAATTTAATCCTATTCAGTTCATGTCCTCAATCATTTCTTTTGACAGCAAGATCCATTGGCTAATCATTTATTCCTGAGTTGGTTGGGGCTTGCAACACACTGGTTATTAATCAGATCGAGTTTTGTATTCATTAATGGTGAAATGCAACTGAAAAAGCATTCCCCTCCCTCAACCAGATTAATTCCAGCACTAATGTGAATGTGGATTGAAATGGAACCCCTGCAGAGCTGAGAAATTCTGGCCTCAGCAGGAACATCAGAGAACCCAGGACAAAATCCTGCTCATGACTCATTCTCTGCTTTGGTTTTGTCTGAAGTCCAACACAACTCTGATCCTGAGACTACAGAATGCAAGGGCAATCAAGATAGAGCTAGAAGAAATGTATTTGGGGAACATCCTCTTTTCCATTCTTTACCCTCATTAAACAAATCTCATCTTTCAAATTTTGTGTTGTATTGCTGTTAGAAACTGAAACACTTTGTGTGAAGCCACAGCCACTTTAGACAACTTTGGAAATTGGACAGTTTTGTTGGCTTGGGTGTCTGGTTCTCATCATTGGTCTGCCACTTGTGCCTCCCCAACCAGGCTGGCACAGCACCAGTGTGCAAGTGCCGCTACAGGAGTGTTACAGACAGGGACATAAATAGGTAAGACATGTAAAGATATCAATGAATGTTGCACATCCTGTGATATCTAAATCTGCTGTGGTATCTAAGTCCTTTGACCTCAAGTAAAACTTACAAAGCAAAATAAGGATAACAAATATCCCAGCATACATACCCAGAAATGTAAATATCTATAAGTGAAACATATTGGGGTAATATTTCAACCTACTTTTATGCAGAAAGAGAGTTTTTAAAAGACAATTAACTGAATTTTCTATTGGTTTGAAACAATTAAAAGTCTAATGCTGATGAACAAGTCTCTGTAGAAGAGTGACAAAATTGCAATAGCATCTCTTCAGAGTCCAGGAACTAATATCAAAAGCTTTATTTCTTTTATGCTTCTCTGGAGTAGGAGATTAGGAGAACAATTTTCCTGCCACAAAGAGTACTAAAAATTACTGAGCACAATATTGCATCTTTATGCTGCTAAAAACCATTTTAAATAGCCCTCTGGAGATATAATTTAAGGGAGATGGATTTTCCACTAAAAGGTGCACATGCTTAGTTGTCTTTACATAAGCATTCCTCCCAGTATCTATCCGTAGCGGTCACACGCACAACTGCACGTGTCACTGGAGGCACAATTTCTCCATGCTGAAGGCTGGTATTCCACAATCTGGCAACACTGCAAAGCAGAATGCACATGGTGCCAAGAGGGGTTAAAGCCATGAAGTGTCACTGTTATTGCAGTATCCAATGCTACATTGGGACTGGTGAATTAAGAAGTTCATAGCCTGCTCTATAGCCTGCTCTCTGGCCTTAAAAGAAGTTTGCAACCTGAAGGCTTTAAATCAGGGTGACCACAGCTATTTTACTTACAACTTCCTGAACAGTGTTGTAATATTGTCTTAGGGAATCCTAGGTGGCATGAACCCAAGTGCACGTGGGGAGAATGCTCTCTGTTACTGAACAACCACAGGACAGCGTTTTAGCCTCTATCCTGGCACTGTCTTACTGGGGTGGGTGCAGTCCTTGGTACCTGTGATCCTGAGAGAGAATTTAAAATGAGCTAAACATTCTGGACCTGTACTGAGATCAGATTATCTAGGGGATGGGGCAGGTGGAAAAAAACGAAATGAAATGGGCTCTTCATCCAACTCTCCACTCATTTCACGCCTGGAGAAGTTACACAATGATTACCAGGTACTACAACACTTTCATCATTTTTTGAAATTGATTTTGTGAAAGATTCATATTGTTTTGCCTGACACTAACTTTTACACAGATGGTTGCTTGGTGCATGGGCATCAGGTATTTATATTCATCATATAAGCATAAATATACACAAAACAGATCCTTTTGAAAAAAATAAGGCTATGGTTTTGCAGTACTACTGCAAAACTGAAATAAAATTTCTCCTGTCTTTAGCAGGCCTAGGAACAAAATTTTTGAGGACCATCAAATATATTCCTATAGGAAATAAATCAGCGAAAGTCAAGGATAATTTTAATTCAATTGAGTCATACTCTAGGAGGGAAAGATTAAAGTGTGTTATCCTGTGTTTTTGCCATGCAGGTGTTCTCTTAACAATCACTTTTTGATGAAGCATCCAATTTAGTTTTGACAATCTCTCAACAGATTTGCCCAAGAGCTCCAGAGAAAAGTGCATTTTTTGTAAGAATTACCTGTTTAGTTCTTGCTGCTGTCTCAATCCAGAGATGGATAATTTTAAAAAGTAATATGCATGTAAAACAGCTGTTTTACTAGGTATACCCTAGTTCTTGTACAATTACTCTTGTATCTGCCCTTGTCACTCTTCATACAGTCACTGATCATGTCAGGCAAAGACTATTTTGTCATCAATATTATGATTAGCTATTTACAGAGTTGTGCGAATGTATCCTTGTTGTAGAAAATATAGAATCAAGGAATCACAGAGTTATTGAATCATTTCTGTTGGAAGAGACTTGAGATCAAGGAGTCCAGCTGTCAATGCTGCACTGCCAAGTCCACCACTAAGCCATGTCCCTAAGTGCCATGTCTACACATCTTTTAGATACCACCTGGGATAGTGACTCTACCAGTTCCCTGAGAAGCCTGTTCCAATGCTTGACAACCCTTTCCATGAAGGGTTTTCCATAATATCCAGTCTAAACCTCCCCTGACACAACTTAAGGTCATTTTCTCTTGTCCTAACAAGATCTGATCCTTTTCTGTAGAATGGGATAAGTGAGGGATCATTCCCTCCACATTGACAGTAAGCCTCGCAAAGTGGTCTCATCATGCTGAAGTTACCAGGCTACCAGAGATACGTAGAAGGGACTGGGAGGTGTGAGGCTGCCTGGANCTTCATCCAACTCTCCACTCATTTCACGCCTGGAGAAGTTACACAATGATTACCAGGTACTACAACACTTTCATCATTTTTTGAAATTGATTTTGTGAAAGATTCATATTGTTTTGCCTGACACTAACTTTTACACAGATGGTTGCTTGGTGCATGGGCATCAGGTATTTATATTCATCATATAAGCATAAATATACACAAAACAGATCCTTTTGAAAAAAATAAGGCTATGGTTTTGCAGTACTACTGCAAAACTGAAATAAAATTTCTCCTGTCTTTAGCAGGCCTAGGAACAAAATTTTTGAGGACCATCAAATATATTCCTATAGGAAATAAATCAGCGAAAGTCAAGGATAATTTTAATTCAATTGAGTCATACTCTAGGAGGGAAAGATTAAAGTGTGTTATCCTGTGTTTTTGCCATGCAGGTGTTCTCTTAACAATCACTTTTTGATGAAGCATCCAATTTAGTTTTGACAATCTCTCAACAGATTTGCCCAAGAGCTCCAGAGAAAAGTGCATTTTTTGTAAGAATTACCTGTTTAGTTCTTGCTGCTGTCTCAATCCAGAGATGGATAATTTTAAAAAGTAATATGCATGTAAAACAGCTGTTTTACTAGGTATACCCTAGTTCTTGTACAATTACTCTTGTATCTGCCCTTGTCACTCTTCATACAGTCACTGATCATGTCAGGCAAAGACTATTTTGTCATCAATATTATGATTAGCTATTTACAGAGTTGTGCGAATGTATCCTTGTTGTAGAAAATATAGAATCAAGGAATCACAGAGTTATTGAATCATTTCTGTTGGAAGAGACTTGAGATCAAGGAGTCCAGCTGTCAATGCTGCACTGCCAAGTCCACCACTAAGCCATGTCCCTAAGTGCCATGTCTACACATCTTTTAGATACCACCTGGGATAGTGACTCTACCAGTTCCCTGAGAAGCCTGTTCCAATGCTTGACAACCCTTTCCATGAAGGGTTTTCCATAATATCCAGTCTAAACCTCCCCTGACACAACTTAAGGTCATTTTCTCTTGTCCTAACAAGATCTGATCCTTTTCTGTAGAATGGGATAAGTGAGGGATCATTCCCTCCACATTGACAGTAAGCCTCGCAAAGTGGTCTCATCATGCTGAAGTTACCAGGCTACCAGAGATACGTAGAAGGGACTGGGAGGTGTGAGGCTGCCTGGACAAGCTGCTGCAGAGGCTTCTGAGTGAAGGCTGGCTGCACAGGTGCCCAGAAGTGCTCCAGCTGCAGAGCCAGGGCACTGCCAGCACTGCCACAGCAGGAATTCCCCTTTCTCTCAAGCAGAGCATGAGTACTGGAGGCAGCAAAAGCAGGTCCAGCAGCAGCACCCTGTGCTCTGTGCTTTCCTACTTTGCTTTTACCCTTGCTGCACAAGGGTGCTCCTTTCTTTTACCTGTCACAAGGAAAACAATTACTCCAAGCAGACTATTTTTCTACAATAGTGCCTGAAATGTCTGTTTTTCCACCAAGCTCCTGAAACTAGGGTCAGAATTGAGAAATTTCCTCTGAAGAAATCAGGTGTCCAGTTTCTACTGTTCTTTCCTTAAGGGGCTGTTGCTCTCCATGACAGCAAAAGATCTCCCATCCTGCTATTGTTAGGCTCACTGTGAGTCCCAGGCTGTGCATGCCCTGCAGCCCATCTTAAAGGAAGCTGGGATACACAGGCAGAATGTAGCCCAGAACTTCCAATTTTTGGAGGACAGCCATTTTCTAGGGAAAATGTTTTCATAAATTTGTCTGTGGTGGGAGGCTGCTATTTGGACTTGTAATGCATTGAATTCCCAGATTTTTCTCTGTGGAAAGTAGGGAGGTCACAGAGGACATCATATGTGCACATAATACATATGCACACATATAAAGAAAGGTCTGTATATATTTAAAAAATATTTGCTTAAAATTACCTGCTTCTATTGAATTCTGGAGGCACCTTATTCCTGTTTCCTATCAAGATCTGTTGCAAAAGTATCATTTAATGTGGATATATAACATTTTTAGCAGGTACTTAGGAACTTAAGAAAAAGCTCCTACATTTGGGTTTATGTGAAAACTTCTGCTGAATTCCTGCTCAAATATTTCAACATGTGCTATTTTTCTCTTAATCTCTCATGTCTTTTACAATGGTAAATCTTTAAAATATATATAATATTAGAAAATTAAGTCACAGAGTTAGTGTCTACTAACACAGTTAAAAGACAGGTATTTTTTATTCTCCTATCAGTCATGACATACTTATTGCTTGCCTTTTATCTTCTGCCCCCCCATTAATTTTTTTGTCCTGTACTTCCTGATACAACATATGCTTACACTAATTAAATATCTAAATCACAGTAAAAAATTTACATGCTGTAGGCTCTGCCTTCCAAAAATGCCCAATGTTACTAGTTGAAATGACAATTGATGTGCAAACAATAGAGAAAAAAAGGTGTTTTAATTACAGGGCAAGGAAACCTTGTTCTGATCTGGTAGAATTGTGACCATTTGGGTAGAAAAGAGTATTTGGATAAAACATAGTTAGGAAATAAGGTCCCTATCTCAAAAATTTGACACAAAAATGTTCTTTAAGTTGCAGCTCCATTTCAATTACACCTGCTGGACACACAAGCATAAAATTGCTGTTTGTCTCAGTAAGAGCTGATTTTTCCCATTCTATCCCACCTTCATGTTTTTACAGTGCACATTCAGTGAGCAATTTCTTTTATAAATCCTAATTTCCTAGATCCATATGATTAAAGAGGAGAAACACAATGAAAAACATCCTACCCCACTCAGTGTTTCAGCAGCCAATTAACCAGCTTTAATGTCCATGGAGAACAGCTTGCAAACACTACTGATGTGTTGTCCAAAAGATAAGCTCAAAGCCAAAAAAAAAGCCATTTTTTTTTCAGTCTCTTTTAGGAAACCATGGTTTTTGTGGCCTAACTAGACATTCTGGCTGCCCATGCTGAGTCCAGGCAAATCCAGTGTCAGAAGGCTGCTATTGAGCAGGGTAGGACTGTGAAAGGCTTTTGGTGATGCTTTAAATCTTCCTTGGTGCTGGTGCCCAAGGATACCTCTCCAGTGCACATCTGAGGGACCACAGGATGGGAGACAGAGCAGATTTTTGGAAGGCATCCCATAAAATACAAACCTGCAGAACACTGGGGTCATGACAATGCTGAGCAACAGCACTTTAGCCCTTGTAAAACATTAATCAGCTTGATGCCCTGGGCTTGTTGTTACATCTCTTAAGGATGACTCAGGGAAATATAAGTTCCCTCTTAGTTTTCTGTTGCCAGATCTGCAGTTTTAAGTAAATAAATTGGTAACAGCACCTGACATCATCAGCTTGCAAATGCAAGTTCTATGCTCTGGCACCACTATTATCTTTGACCATTATATGCTCTGGCTG
>VZTR01033786.1:45100-71978 GCA_013400775.1 Chaetops frenatus | reverse complement strand
TTTTTTTTGGTATTTTTTTTTAAATTAATACGTCACTCTAAGTATCTTTGTAAAAAAGATAACAAAATTCAGTAAAGCTTTGATATTTCAACCTAAATATGACTTCTAATACTTTCTATTTTGATTCAGACACACAACCTTTCCACACAGTAGAAGCAAATATTCTAATAACAAACATAGTCACTTTCTATATCCAAATTATTTTCTCTTTGTAGCTATCACGGACTCCTCTACCTTCTGTCAAGTTTTGTTAAGGGTTTCAAAAATTAATAGGAAGGCATAAGAGCCTGACAGACAAATATGGACAGCATATTTAAGTAAATCACCTTGTCTTCAGAAAGGAAGGGATTAAAAATCAGATTTCATTTTTCTTAAGAAGTAACTCATAGTGAGTCTATGTCTAGTCATATGTCTGGTATCAGCTCTTATTCAGGAGACATACACACAGGACAGCTTTTTACTGAAGAAGTGTACCTCCCAAATTTCACATGCCAAACAAACTAAAAAATGCCTCACAAGGTTTTGACTTTGGTGGATCCCTGAGAAAGAGGTGTTTCTCATCTGCTTGCAAGACATATTTGTCACATTTCAGGCAAGAGTATCTGACCATGTTTTAGTTATCTATTTATTTGCTTGCCAGAAAGAACAGATTATGTTAATCACAGCAATGATGGAAGAGAGCATCCAAAAAGTCCACATGGCTTTTGGTTAAAGCATGCTAGATATGTTTTAACTTCAAGGATTTTGTTGTCACAGATCCCCGCAGGGATGCCCCTCTGCTTTTTCACCAAGTGTTGTATATGGTACACTAACTCTCTTGCTGTTGTTTTTTTTTTCATATATCTTTTTCCATTTTTGTTCAAATGGGTGACTAGAAACAGTTTTGCACAACCCCCAAAATGTGCCACCCCATCCAGAATGTGTCAAATATCTTGCTCAGACAAGCTTTGTTGGCAGTACTAATAGGACTCTCAGAGACACTAAAATTTTCATGGTCAGTGCAGACAGCAAAGTCCAGCTTCACTGGAGGGTGAAACTGCAGCCACTTGGAAGGATTGGCCTAAGGCTGGCTGGAGTGACTGAAGGGTGTCGCCCCTGAATGCTCACAGTTGCTACTGAAAGAAATAAAGTATTGGTTTAATCCCAAATTAATAATGTGAAGGATATCACCTGCCTGGGGTCACGGAACAGGTGAGCATGTATCAGAGAAAGGAAACTTTGAGGATTTGGATTTCACACAGAAACTCATTGCAGACAGGTGGGAAGCTAGAACACTGTAAACTGCAGCTCAATGACTTCATCAAAATTCTGATTCTTTCTAAAGAGGTTTAATAAACAATAAATCTCTCTGAGGAGTTTTTATAGTGATTTGTCATTACACACAGACAAAACTGACTGAGAAACGGTGCTGAATTGTAAGGCTGAAGAGTGAAACTGTTGGTATCACAAAAATTTCACACCAATCCAAAAAACACCCTAATTAAGAAGAGTTTAAGAAGGAATTTTTGATAAAGCTAGTCTTGAGGAAGATGTACATGCCCATGGCAGGGGTGTTGGAGTCAGATGATCTTTAAGGTCCCTTCCAAACCATTCTATGATTCTACGTATTTCATAATACCAAATGATAGGAAAATGAGATGGCAGACAAAATTCAGTGGTTAAAAAGGCAAACTAATACGTTTGTATTATACATATATTTTACACTAAAGTGTAGTCATGAAGATCAGCTCTTGCTCAGCAAGAGAAATGGATGCAAATAGCTGTGTGCCAAATGTCAGCATTATCTTAGTGCTCAGGGCAGTTGAAATGGCAAAGAAATGGTAGAAAAGAAAGGGGTAATAACAGAGGAAGCTATGTGCCACTGTGTGTATTCCTGGTGTATCTACATCTTAAATTCTGCAAATAGTTCTGGTTGTGTCACTGCAAATGGGACCAAGTAGAATTACAAGCTCTTCAAAGAAGCTGGGCAATGACTTTCCTGTGAAAGATAATTGCATAAACTGGAACTCTTTAGGGATAAAAAGGCATATTGGTAAAAAGAAAATATGGTTTAAGTCTATAAAATTAAGGATTGCATGGAGATACTGAACAAGAGACTGATTATTCATTATTTTTCAGAATGTAGGAACTAGGAAGAACCAAATGAGATTACCATTAGGAGGTTTAAAATAAACAAAAGGAAGTACTTTTTCAAATACAACATAATTCAGTTGTGAAACTCTTTGTGAATATCAAAAGTATAAGTGGATTCAAAGGCAGATTGAAGACTTTCACTGAAAAATCCATCAAAAGCTATTAAACACAGTGAAGTGATTACAACATACAGCTCACAAAGTCTCTCAAATGCAAACTGCTGGGAGTAGCAAGGGTACAAGTTAGAGTATCATTCTGTATTTGCCCTGTTTCCATGACTTCTTTCATAAGCACACTTTATTCTTGTCAGAAATGGGATGCTAGAGTAAATGCACTTTTGCTCTGATCCTGCACAGCTGTTCTGTGTGTAGTGTAGAACTCAGGTTTCACTCAAGCCACCAGGGTAATTTCACTGACTTTAATGTAAGCTGAATTGGGCTGTCTGAGAGAATGAGCCTCCCAATCCCATGTTTTGCTAAGGATGTGAAAGCCAGACCTGTTAGATTGGTAAATGCAAATTCAGAGGAAACAACTGTTGCCCAAACCATGGAGTGCCTGGAATTCAGCTGCAAAGCGAGACCACTGTAGGGATTTATTTTAAAAATGTACACAAAATCTTTACGTTTATGATTGATCTATTCTTGAATTTAAGTGACTGGTCAGCTGACTGCTTTTGCCTTCTTGAGTGGTAGCTGATCTCTTTGCCTGACTGTTCATCTGAGCTTGGAAAATGCACAGTCAATTCAAGGTCAGCCTATAGTTTCATGAAATTAAGATGATAATAGATATGTCCAAACTACAAACATGTTACCTCCTTTTCCCAAATTATTTGCTATCCTGAGAAACTCATTAGTAAGTGCACAGTTGGATCAATATTATTTGATTTCATTTACTTTTAAAGAAAGAACTCCTTTAGAAAACAAGTCATGTATCTGCAGACAGAGTATGTCCTTAAAAAAGAAAGAAAATAAAGCCAGACCAGAATAATTATTTTAAGAGCATAACCCACCAAGCTATTCCTTCAGTCATACTTCCATGAATAATCTTTTTACCTAAGACAAGTTAAATACCAGGGATGTACTAGCATGGATAAACATATAATTGTCTGATAAAAATATTTATTACTTGGAAAAGAAATATTTTTAATTTCCAGAAAATGTTGCTTTGTGTATGCAAGCATGTTCTCAAGACATCTCTCACCCAAGGTAGCATTGCACTTCTGTATAAGATTCACTGTATGTCATGTGGGGAGGAGGAAAAAATTCCTTCCATTGCAGTGCCCTAAAAATGTGAAGAGCAATTCAGGTATGTAGCATAGGCATTTAATAAAAATTGAGATGCTCTATGGTATTCAAGATACATATGTGATGATAACAGCCTTGACACAGGAATGATGGAGGGCTTCCACATTTCAGAGTTGCAACACTCCAGGGCATCTCAAAATTTAATAAGCACAGATATTTAGGTATTTGATTACTTCCCTAGGTTTGAAGTGTAAGTAATCTGTAAGGGCTCTCTCAATGGACAGTAAGTTATGTTCCTAAGGCAATTCATTTCAGCCCGTGGCATCATTTTCACGTAGGTCACACCTGCCACATGTGGAAGGTTGCCTTTCTCTGTAGAGAAGATTTTAATAGGTAACTAATTCAGGCTTGACTCCCAGTTCTTCTTTAGCTAGGTCCAAGAGAAGTCAATCCTGCAGGGGAACCATTAGACTATTACAAAGCAAATATTAGTGATGCAAAGGGTTTTGTTCCCTGAGCTCACAACAAGATTTAAGGACTTAATGTGAAAGGTTTCTCTTTCTTGATGCGGGAATGGACTAAGGGGACTGAAGTGACTTGACCCAGCCCACTTGATAAGCTATCAGCAGAGCAATGCAGTCTTTGCTTGAGAAATAGGGTACATAAAAGCTACTTTATCCTAATAGTGAATAGTTAGTAACCTCACTCAAAACAGAGATGAAGCTAATTAGGTTTCATGCTTCATGGTTAGGCAAATATTAACTATAACCAATATAGGTGAAGGAATTAACATTAAGCTTCACAAGGATGTTTATTATAGACAAATGCAGAAAGTTGAATGGGAAATAACAGCAGTGGGTTTTACCTTTATTGTCTGGACTACTGGGGAGGTGTCAATACTAGTCACCTCAACCAAATATCACAATGAAGAGAGGAAATACATTACTATCACTATTAACTTCACTGCAGTCTTCTACCACTCAGTAGAATATCTTTATATGGACTTATGGCAGGATTTCTGCACTCTGGGAACAACTTGATGGCCAATAACAAAGGAAACTATTTCGGTTTTTGGTTTTTTAAATTGCAGCCTATTAAAAGGAAGGCTGGGATAAATGGGAAGAATATTTCTACATTTCTCTGAGTAATAAAATATACTCTTCAATTTTACATTGATTAATAGTGTCTTTGTTTTGAACTTTTGTATTTTAGTACATAGTAAGAAAGATGTTTTCAAAAAAATCTACTTTTTAGAAGAAAAGAAAGAGAAGGATATGTTGGAAGATGTAATTTTTTTAACAGTGGGTGCACATACAGAATCATACTGTGTCTTACAGAAAAAAATATTTATTATGCATAGAAGTCTCAGTATGAATATGCATGGAGGTGATACGTACATGGAAAAAGTGTTAATACTTCCATCTGAAGTTCCAAGAGGTGTCAATATGATATCTAAATGCAGTATGGTTCATATTTTTATGAATTTGGGGTTCACTAAATGTATTCTTTGAATATATTCAAACACTCCTCAAAAAAGGACAGTATAATCTCATTTCTCATTTGTCTATGTATGTTTTTATTTACCTGCACCCATATGTGGAAACTTAGATCTCTATATATTTTCAAAGAAAATTATGAAGTAAAATCAAAACTCATGAAAAGGAAAAAATGTGGCTTTTATTTTCCTATTCCCTTTTCTTCTCAGAAAAAAAAAAAAAAGAGAAAGAAATCCTGTCTATAAACTCAATAATTTTGAATAAAATAGCCAGTCAATACAAAATACTTTAGATAAAAATTTTTGAAAAATTCTGGAGAAACCAAACTATATCCTATGTTCTGTAAACTTAATTAAAACTAAAACCAACAACGGTTTCTCCAGTTGCAAAAGCTGAGTTGAAATATGACCTGACACAGTCCTTTTGAATTTAAGCCCTGAAGGCTAGAATCACTCCAGAGTTCCCAACAGGCAGAGAAAACCTGAACAGCAAAAGTGTCGGTTGTCCTTTACTTCTTGAGTTTTCCAGCTGTTGAGCTCTTCTGGATCCATCTGTCCTTCTTGGCAAATGTTTGGCTTTCAGATACCTCCCTGGGTGATAGATTGAACACGGGTTTCTTATGCATCTGGAGTCTCATTGAGATGGTGTTGCAATATCTCTATATTTTAAGATTAGTTTTATGTTTATACATTTGTATTTGTACAAACAAATAATTCTTAAACTCAGTTGTTCTGCAGGCCCAGAAGCCCATACTACTGCACACCAATAATGGGCTTTGCAAGCTCTGAAGAGAGAGTGGAGCTCCTGTGCTGTTCTGATGCATCAATATGTAAGTACTCAATTGACAGCTGGATTAGTGCACAGCATGCATTTTCTTCTTTCTGAGTATTTTTTTTTAAATTCAAGGGTAAATGTCAAAACAATGCTGTAAAACCAATTAAGGAGAAAGAAAACAAGATTAGAGGTGCTACTTGAATTATTTATTGTTGTTCACTGTTGCCAAGTCTTTAAATAAGTACTTAATAGACCTTACTGTAACTCTCTGAGCAATACAGTAATTTATTTAGTGCACAGTTCAGCAGTTTCTTAACATTCAACTGGAATAGTCCATATAGTATGTTGTGAGCCTTTGTGAAGCCTCCTAGACTTGCACTGTTTACCATTTTTAATAGTTTTCATGCAGAGCTACATTTATTAATCTCATTCAATAATCTGATATATTGAACAGGTATTGATCTCTGTGGAGGGAAATATAAAGACTTACTGACCAAAAAGATTAATTCTGACCAATTTAAAGCCAACTTCAATATTTATCATGAGAGGAGATAAATCTTGTTTTTCAGGAAAACAAGAAGCTGCTATGTATATACTGTTATTTATTATTGGTGTTTTAACCAGCAATATCTGGAAATCACTCCTCCTTGGATTTGAATTTCAGGTGTATGACCTTTTCATTGATATTAATATGATAAAGTAGGAAAATAGATGGCTAGGAGTGGGGAAAAATATCTTTCCTAACCCTTACCCTCCAACATTTCCAGGTGTTATAGACAGAAAGAAGTGACTTTTAATAATGAGCTGACTAGTCAACATAGCCACAGATTTACTGATTTGTGGTCTGCTAAAACCAGGAACCTCGAAGAGCAGACACAGCTCAGCACTCTTCAGCAGTCTCCTGAGAGTATTCACAAAGGCTGCATGTGAATCTTGCTGGGGTGAAGAGGGCAGCACACCTGCGAGTCCTGCCGAGGGTTCAGAACCAAGCAGGGGCACATGGGACCCACAATTCACACAAACAGTACCATCAGCTGTCTCAGCTTCAACAGGTGTGCCTGTTCTCCAGTAATAGAACATGTTTCTTACCCAAGAAACCATTCAATTTGTAAACTATTGTTTATACAGGACCTGTGGCTAAAGTCTGATGCTAACATAATGTATTATAGACTTAAATTATTTCTCCACATTACACAGAAGATAAATTCATCAGGGCTTTACGTTCCACACTGCCATCCAAATCAGCCTGTGGAAATGGAGAATGCAATATCTGTGAGATTCTCAGGTTGTGTGGTAGGTTGCCCTCCTCACAGCCAACAGAAATTTCTGGTGGTGAATTGGAAGAAGTTCTGGGTTTGAGGGAAGATTATTTTTGATGTCACTATCTGACTATTTGAGCTATAGGTGTCTTACTCTCTAAACACTTGGGCTGAGATCCAAACCTTTATCTGTACATATGCCTGCTTGAAAAATAGTGTCAGACACTCATTAGCAGTAACCTACTACTTTTGAAATTGACACCATTTACCTACAGGAAATTGTCTTTTTGAAATAGTACTTTGTACTGAACCATTCTGAGATAATTGTTCCAATTAAAAAATACATGGGGCATTACTGTGCACCTCAGGATGGAAACTTTATTGTGCTGTGAAAGAAGTCAATAGGAGTTCAAAGTATTCAGCCACCTGCAGAATTGACGACAGAGCCAAAAAATTTGTCATTCATGCTGGAAAAAGAAACTGTTCTACAAGCAGATACAATGTCGAAAAAGATGAGAGTTTTAGCTTTGTTTCTTCCCCTTCCCCACCCGGTCTCCTCTCCTAGCTTCCAAAACAAAACAAAACAANAAAAAAAAAAAAAAGCGGGATTTAGGGATTTCTTATGTCTTTGAGTATTGCTGAGCTATACATAAATAGAAATATGCTCACTGTAGGGAAACACTGAGATTCAACTATTCCCATTAAAATGCTAATTACAGTCCTTTTATAGATCCATTGGAAAGGATTTGGGGAACAAAAATAGCACCCAGAGATTATCACTGAAAGAAAAAAAAAATCAAAGAAGAAAACATGACTTAAAAAAACTTGCTTCTAAATTTAGAAGCCCACTAAAGTGAGCCTAACCATTTATTCTCCCTGGAGCTGCTCCATATATTAAACTGATACTGAGATTTTTATACTTAAATGAATTTTTATACTTAAAAATGGAGCTTGCAATTTGGATTATTTTGCTTCCATAGATTTTGTGTCCTGTCCAAGATACCACTGACAACTGGAAAGAAAGTCTTCCAGTCCTTACTACATTGAAATAAATGTTGTGGGGAAACAGCATTAAGCAATACAATCACAAAATTACCTGTTATTAAAAACAGAGCACATTTTTTTTTACAGGGAATATATTACTCTGCTGTAAAATAATATGTTTGCCATTCATTCTAATGTTTCAACATTATGATTCAATCTTCTAAAAAGCTGACATTGAAAATAATGGTGTAATAAACCAATTTATCATAATGTGCAAAAGAAACTACTGGAATAAATTGGAATAACCTTTCAAAAACTAGCAGCTTTTAAAAGTATTAATTTTTACTCCAGATAATTGGAAAAGACACCTGGGTGGCCAAGCAATATTTTTTATGGGATTGCCCTGTCAGGGACTCAGATTGTCTTCAGAGTCAGGAGCGATCGCTTAGCACTAAGTGACAGTGAATCTTGCAAATGGGTCTTCCTGGATGCTGTTTGCCATAAATTACCAAACTGAACTCCCCTTCAAGGTCAACCATAAAAGAAGGCAGATATCAAATGGCCTTCACAGACACCCAAAGCAGTCTTCAGGCTTCACGTAAGCAGGTGCTGGTTATATTGGATCCCATAAAAGTGACTTAATAGACAGACAATATAAATTATTATCAAACTTTGAAGATATTCTTGGGAACTAAGTAGCAGAAGAACAAAATTGGAAGTTGCAGTTCATAGGAGTAAGGACTAACACAAGTTTCTCCCCATTACAGGGCAGTATGTTCAATGAAACTAAATTAATAACATGAGAATTGAAGATATCAGTATGTTTAAAGGTATATATGCAAAGCAGCTTCTTAAAGGAAAGTAAGACATCCTAAGTCTGTCAACTTCTTTTACCTTTTTGCCTTTCACAAAATCTCTTGTAATTTTTTTTTCTCAAGACCATCAGTGTGTACATAAGTTCCAGTGTTTCTGCTTTGAAATGATATTTTTGGATTAATTAAAGTTTAGTCAGTAAAGTTTCTAAAAGCAGCCAGCAGTGGCATAAAACTGTGATTTCGTGCCTTTTTCTCTGGGAGAGAAGGAATTATTATAAACAATCCGATGTCTTGAAATGACAGGAAGTTCTTTATTGTCTTTGTTATCATCCCTTTTACTCCAGTATGGAAGCTGTGTTCCAACAGTAACTAGCATTAATTCACATTTTAAAAAAAGTGTAGGCAAGATTTATGATCTGGCATCTTTGTAATATCTACATTTAAGCAGAGCTCCATGTCATTTCCCACTGAAATGTCTGAACTGATGGTGTGTTACGGAGCACTGTCTTCAGTGCTGCTTGCTTGAACTTCTATTGCCATAAAGACAGAGAAGTCATGCTCAATACCCTGTGTTTTGGGAAAGGCAGGGGGAGCAGGAGGGTGTGAGGAGGCTGAATGAGTGGCACAGTGCAGACAGCACCTGCTGCAGGGACACCAGCAAGCCCATGGATGCCAAGGTGCCAGAGGGACCGCTGAGGATCACAGAATTTTAAAATTGTTTAGGTTGGAAAACACCTCTAGGATTGTTGAGTCCAACCATTACCCCATCAGAGCCACATTTACCACTAAACCAAATGCCCAAGTGCCATATCCACACAACTTTTGAACACTTCCAGGGATGGTTATTCCACCACTTCCCTAGAAAGCGTGTTCCAATGGCTGACCACCCTTTTGGTCGCTAATATCCAACCTAAACCTTGGTACAGCTTGAGGTAATTTCCTCTGTCCTGTTCTAAGTTACGTGGGAAAAGAGGCTGACTCCACCTCTCTACAACTTCTTTTCAGGAAGGTAGGTTTCCCCTGAGCTTCCTTTTATCCAGACTGAACAATCCTCTTTCCCTCAGCTGGTCCTCATAAGATTTGTGCTCCCGACCCTTAACCAGCTTCATTGCCCTTCTCCAGACATGCTCCAGCATGTGAAGGATGCTTCAATCCTTGATGTGTTTTGGTTCATGTCACACACAGGAAGGTCACAATCCCATTATACCCTTTGTACTGTACCCTTTCTACTTCACTGAAATGTATCCTCGTGCTAACATGCTTTTAAACAATTCTGTATTGGTGTGCCACAGCCTATCAGAAATCTTTCAGGAGCTGCTGCAGTGCACGGAGCAAAGCTTTAGATAATGCAAACTGCTGACATATTTTTCAGAAGCCTCTCAAAATGAGAAATTTCTCTTTGCATACGTTATACTCTTTAACCTTAGAGCAGCAACAGACTTTATGTTAAAAATAATTAGAAATAAAAGTTTGAGGATTTATGGAGTGAACTCCAGCTTAACTATGCCACCTCAGCCAAATATTCCCGACAGCATTCCTGTCATAACTGTGTCATATTGTGTAGCATGAACACAGTGCTTCTTTAAATTGAACTTTTGATAGTTTTACAATAGTTCTGTAAGAGTCCATGAAAGGATAGAAACTTTACTGGACAAAGCAAAGTCTTTTGAACTCCTGTGGTTACCCATATGAATTAGATGACTTAGAAAGTTTCATACCGTGTATGTACCTTTCTTTGCTCTGCAGTGCTGCTTTCCTCCTTCCCTCCCTGTGCAGTGAGCCAGTCCTTCTTGTGCTATGATAATACTTTTGTGTCTGCTATGACCTCTGGAACTGAATAGCTGTTTCATATAATTGCAAAGCTACCCCACTCTTTCCCACTAGCTTCACCTCAATCCTGAGAAATGAAACAAAGAGAGATTCTCCTCACAGCCGCTCTTCAGTGAGCTCAGATGTCTGAGCCACAGCCAAAACTAGGTCAAACAGCCTGTTTCCACATCACATACTGACCTCTTAACAATTTTGCTCTGTGATATTCCTAGTGGGTCTTAACACAGACATTTACAAGAAATGAGAGGAATAAAATCCTCTCCAACACTTTCTCTAATTTTAAAATAAATTGGTGACATAGTTTGAAGTTCAGTCTAAAGATGTGTTAATTATACAGGGAGAAATCTAATTAACCAAATCAGGAAACCCATAGCAACTATTGTCACATTCTTGTATGACAGAAGCATCAATCTGGCAATCACTGGAGCATACGCTCAATAACTGCCTGAACTCAGATCCTTTTTCATCAAGACCTGTAAAGTTAAAATGAGATACCAGCTATGACAACAGTTCAGCTTCACAAGCCATATTGCATGAAGCAGCATTTCCTTCTCTCCTCTTTTTTTTTAAATCTAAAAAATAAATAAATATATAAGAAACCTCCCAAACAAAATACACTTAGCATACTTGTAGGTTGAAAGTGTTGAAATATTATGAAAATGACATTCCCTGAGAGTGAAAGGGGATGAATTTGTAATATGTAATATATACTTTTTTCTTTCTGCAGCACTTAATATATTACACTGAAAAAACATGGAATTCGTGATAGAAGATAAAGGGAAATTGAAAGAGAGAGTGAGAAAATGCCAGGAAAACAAAACCCAATGTATATAGGGGAGGTTAAATTGCATCACTGATAAAATGACCACTTCTGCTGGAATCTATCTCTCTCATCACTCATTACTTTGACTACAGGAAGAAGTTAAAATATTATGAGCATTTTGAAGGCTCTTCCTTCTCCAAAAGTATCACTAAAAATTGGAGGAAAAATGCTAGTCCCAGAGGGAGGGAAAGATACACAGCTTGTAAACTGTAAAAATGTAGGACCTATTTAAGTAAGTTTGGTACATATGTCTTCTCAAAGATTTTAAATTTAAAAGGTTCATCCAAACAATTCCTGGCATAGTTAGCATTGCTGGTTGAAGACTAGAGGAGGCTTTTAGAGAGAGTAAGGTTTTTTTTAACCAGTTGATATAGCTAGAAGGAATACACCAACTTTCAGGCATAAAAGAAATTCAGTACACTTAATAGTGTGAGAGGAAATATACAGAGCAACACAGTGTTTGGGAGAACCCAAAACTTCCGGCAAGGTTGATGTATGTGTTTCTGATCTTCCTGCAAGGCTGATTTATGTGTTTCTGATATCCATGAATTTGTGAGCTAATGTGCAAGATATATGTAAAGAAGCAGTAAATTCTCACCATTGTTTGACACAAGAACTAAGAAAAATCCCATTCTGGAACATTGTAACATCCCCAGTGAAAAAGCAAGGTCTGAAAGAAATGTCAGTCTGTGGTGAGCACATGAGTTGCTAAGCAGGATATGACAAATGCAAATGAAGATTGGACAGAATTGTGAAATAAAAGCAATGAAAATGAGACTGGCTAGACAAGATTTTTCAGGACTGATACAACGGTAAGGGGATGAATTTGCTGCAAAAGAAGGTGAACACTGTTAAGTTTTGGCTGAGCAGCCACATCCCTCCATGGGTAATGGCATGCATACCATATATCTGGTCAGCAATATTGCACTTGGGGTTACTCTTCAAGAGGCTCACCCACACTTTCCATGAAGAAGCTGAAATGATATACCCTGGCTACTCATGCGGCTTCACTTAAGGAAAATAAGGATTATAAATCCTTTTCTGAGTATGTCTATATCATAAACTCATTGAACAGGTAACATTAGAGATGGATTTATGTGTTCTATTTCTATTCAGACATAGTAAACAAAACAGCACTATAAAAGAACACAAGTATAAATTTCATAGATTAGGGTGTTTTTTTGGATATTATGGAAGACACTGTCACAGACTTGGTAGAAGACACTATCACTGTCACAGACTATCACTAGAGATTCAGTAGCACTTGCTGCACTTTACATACCTTATGTATTACTCAGTCAGCTAAAAAATTTTTAACTGAGTAGATACTAACTTACATGTGTTAGCAGAAAGTAAGATTTCTGGTCTGCCATGAAAAAATACTTTGTTTGCCAAAGCAATAGGATCTGAGTTTTTTGTAAGGAACAAATATGTGTGACTTAATTTTATAGGTGAAAGATAAGGTACCATGATCACTAGAATTATAAATCATTATTGCCATCCTTTCCTTCACTATTTTGGCTTGGTATGTATTAAAAAACCATAAATAAATCAAAATGAGTATGTAGGTTGTCTTTGTTGATCACAGCATCCTCTCCTTTGTCATTTTGTCAAGCCTACACTTTCATGTAACTAAAGATAACATCAACTTCTTTGGGTTTTATATTACAGATGAACAGCCTCCCTTAGATTGTATAGGATTACCAGTTATTCTCTAGAATTCAGGTTCTAAGAAGCATGAAACCCTCTTACAGTAATTTTTAAGACAAATTATGAGTTTGCTGCAGATTCCCTGGTGCACAGAGTAGCCACCCCTCAGTACCTGAGACATTGCTTTCAGGAGGTACTTCTCAATATGAACTCCAGGACAACAGTTGCTCTTATTTACAACCTAATGAGTAAATAAATGAATATTAATGAAAATTTTGCTTTAAGACAGGGATTTCTGTGCAAACTAGAAAGAAAAGAAACCCATTAAATCCTTCCTTAATTAGATAAAAGAAACCTGATCCTTGCTGTATGGGCTTGAGTCCAACATACCAATGGAGGACAGGACCAAATATTTTATTAATTGTACCCTACTCCCTGATATCAGGGCAGGTTCTTGCCAGCCATCAGCAAACCTACAAGTTATCATTTGAGTCATCAGCTAAAGAAAAGTTAATGTCCAAGCAAGTCAATTCCCCCACCTGCAATGATTACAATGATAACATTTTCTTCAAGGTAACAGGGACAGTATTCAATACAGACAGGATCCCTCTGTCCTCAATGAAGACTAAACTTTAATCTCTTGTATAAGGGTTGTTAGGTTTCTCCAGTAATGCTTATCATATCTCTTTTATTCACAGGGGAATCTCCCAGATGATCATTTTTGTAGTAATGTATACAACACATTAGATTCACTCAGCATTTGCCACATTTACTTGTGATTTTTGTTTTCCAATCAGAAGACATAGTTATGAATCTCAACAAAATATTGGAACATATACAGCAGGTGTCTTTCAAAGGAACTAAAAGGTCATTAGAAGACTATAAGCAAAGACCAGCTGCAGTAATTCTTGTTTTCTTCCAACCCAGACAAGGGGAGAAAGGGGAAGGTGAGAGACAGCTTCACTGGTTGAGGAGCAAGTGGCAATATAAGGTATTGCTGCAGCTCTTAGTAGGAATACACAGAGTTGGATACTTGCAGCAATATTTATCTGATATTTTAAGCACTTCAGTATTTAAGTAGCTAAGCTGCCTTTTCAAAGGTGCCATCATATGTATGCTCTGCTTTGCTGTATTGTGTGAGGTATCTTCTGTTCTTGTTGCCTTTGTATGTACTAGGAACAAATTTTAGAATATGTTCTGTAGAGAAAGGTCTCCTCTTTGTGACAATTCTCATTGCCTTAGTATTTTCATTTTGGTTAGAATTGTTCTTCCCTGTACTGATGAAATAGAAGGTAATGCATCACAGAGAGACAAGAGCCGTGGGGTTTTAGAAGAAATATGCATGTCTCTGTACAGGAAAGTCAGTGTACAGGAAAGTCAGTGACAGCAGGAATACAAAGCCAGTTCCATATGTCCCCCATATTGCCAGTGAACAGGCAACAAGGACCAGCCATCCTCTTTCATCCTGTTGTCAGACAGATCCAGCATGTTCCCACACATGAGGTGAAGAGACAGCACAGCCCCTTACCTCAAGAGGGGCACACAGTTCTGTGCATAACATCTTTAAATGTCCATTAAGTATCTCAGAGACTGTGATATGTGGTTTCTTTTCAATCATAATTTTCCAGGATGTGAAGACAGGCTGGGTTCTGTCCTTCCGTGGTTCCCATAACAAAAATACAACATTTTAAACCAGAAGGTGCCAAATGACAAGCATGCAGGAAGAAGTCTTAGCCAAGGGGTGGACACATGAGCTCTGGAGTCATTCCCAGTGCACACTGCAACTCAACAGATGAGGTCAGAAATTGATTGGTCACTGGGAGTAATAGTTAGGGTACTCTGTGAACCATTATGAGAAATCCCCACAGATCTTCCAGAGCATCACAGAGCTGTGGAGGCACATTCCCTCAGCACCAACCACTCCCACAATGGAAGTCTCCAGACTTCACAGTGAAAAATTTGTCACATCCCAATAAGGCAACATTTTCGTTTGTGTTCTGATTTTTGTTGAGAAAGATTAAGATTCGCTTTGGATTTGTGGAAAACATTTCTGTTGAACTGTCCTTCCGTCTTCAGTTCAGGCTTGACATTACTATTACAAGTATTTTACTAATAAATGTGTAATCAATTTAAAGCAGCTGCAGCACAGAGGACTTGTTTTAGACACTACCATCAGAGTGTTTGTAAGAAAATGTTCAGAACTTTCTCAGCCCCGAGGGAACAACCTGGGGTCAATCAAAACATTTTTGCTTTGATGTAATGAATGCCTGGAAATTAAAACCCTGTTTTCTGTAGCTGGTCTGCTACAGATTTTTTTCTGGTACCCATAACAGGCTGGGCACTTTCTGAGCAATACCTGATCTGCCTTGTGGAGCATTCAGGAAAATGCTGAGAAAGCAGGACACAAGTGCCTGCACGCAGTAGTGGGATGCTCTGTCTGACACTTGGTACATCTTTTACCTGTGCTGCATTGACCCAGGATTCATTGAGAGCCTGTACAGTGTAGCTTTAGATACAGGTCGCTGAACTGCTCTGAGTGAATTTAGTGGACCACTGCCTTACTACTACCTAACAACACCCTGTGATATACTGGGATGTGATCTACACCCAAAGGTGATTTTGTTTGGCAAAGGCCTGACATAAAATAGCAAGGATGTATTTAATGAAGAGATAAAATTAAACAGTGCAAAGAATGAGCAGAATACTGAGTTTCTTTTGTTTTTCTGCAAGGACTAAGGAATAACAAGTATAAGCATTTTTAGAGGGTGAGTTCAAATGGAACAAAGCAGACATTGGACAGCCAGTGATAGGTAAGTTACAGTATCCTAAAAAAGGAAACAACTGGGAAGGGAACAATAGTTCCAACCATAGAAATAGAAAAAATTGCAGTGGATTTTTAAGTAACATTTAAACAATTTTTCTTAAATAGTCTAAAGCTTACATAAGTAAGCTCTTTCTCAGTTTTCTGTAATGAAAGACTGTAAATGATTTGCATTAAAACCTGACTCAGCTACAAGGAAAAGAAATCAGGATTTTTTTTTTTTTTTCAATTTTGGAAGAAGGACCCCTCTGTCTTGCACAGTTTTTAACAGAATGAGTAATTCTCATATTATATATTTATACATAGAAAAAGATAAAGTAATTGACACTGTCACTGAGATGAAACTCATTAGATCAATATTAACTTGAGAGGTCCCATAATTCTTGCAGTTTTAACATTTAAATGACATTGCTAAATATAAAGTGTATCAAATATAGATGATTTGAGTATTAATTCCTCATTATTGTGGAAAGGATGATTAACTTCATTGAACCTTCACCCAAAGATCTTTGGCAGGGCATTAAAAATTGATCTATATTTTCTTATTTTTCTTTAAAGGTCCAGGTACAGATAATGAGTGTTCAAACTTTGATGTCTTTTACTTATTTATAGAGACAAAGATGACTATTTTGTGATAATGTGAAATAATAAGGAATTTTATGTATTCTAATTTGAACTGCTGGTATCATTGCTGCTAATGAAGTCTCTTCCATTCACAGAAGATGGTACACTATTTCAAGAAGACCAGCAAAATATGTAAATCAGCGTGTGTGAAACAAAAAGAGAAAAATAAATCCTGGTGCTGTCATATTCCCTTCTGATGTTCTGTAACAAATTAGAAATAATTCTGAAGAAAGGGTTATCTTTTACTAGATGACACTTTTATGAAATTGTTTTAGCTTTTCTCTTTAGTGCAGGAAAGAAATCATTACAAGTAGGATACAAGTGACCTACAGATGATAAATCTTCTTCTAGCTACTCCTTTGTGTTTGGCTTGTTGGGCATTATATATAATAAATACATTAATTTTAAATATGTTTGCTTATATTTAATTTTGAAATAATTACTACAACAATACGTAAGCCTTGATCTTATTGCCACAACCATTTCACATTCATAATTTATGAAACAGTGTATAAAGCATATTAAAGCTTTGATGATCAAAAGGCCTAGATGTAATCTGGCCTCTTTGTTGTTTTTGGCTGGTGACTGTCTACAGTAATCTGTTTATATTTGATACTATCACGTTCCTTTAAGATACTAAAATACAGCAATATTAGACAACTATGATGACTGTGGGATGGAAATTTCCATTTACTCCAGAAAATATGCATCAACTCTGCAATAACAAAAACCTTAATCACTGTCATTAAGTTGTTCAATATACAACGAAGTTTGATTCATCGTTCTTAGCTGTATTTTCTCCAGTTACCCCTACTCTAACTCAAGTACATTTTTTTTCTGTGTTCTCCAGACGTCTGTGTTGTTTCAGTGATTCTGTGAGATGTTTTGGAAGTAACTGTAGTCATACTGAACCAACTAGATATTTTAATATCAAAAGGTCTCTAATTCTTAATATCATTACAACTGCTTCATTTTTGTGACCTGAATATCCATTTAGATTCATGGGTTTGGTCATTTAGAAAATGATTATTTTGATTGCCTCATATACCAGTCAAGGTTTTCTCTAGAAGAACCTTCCTTGACATTAATAATCTTTAGATCAGGAATTTTGGAGGGTTAGTTGGTCGTCTTTATGAATAGCATGAGGATATCTGGACTGATTTGTTGGTAATGTCTACATGTGGGAAATATACTTATGGGAAAATGAAAGATAGAAATGGAGAATTTTCTGTTGAATTTATTTGAAAAAAATAGCTCTCAAATGCCACAGTCAGAAGGTCATGGTAATGGCAGAGGCACAAAGAGGCAGAAAAGAAATTTTCCTTTCAGGGAAGCAAAGACCACCCAGAGGAGGCCAGGAGGCATGCCCTGGGCAGCAGGATCTCCTGGCTCTGCCATCCTCACCTGCACCTGGGCTGGCTGGCACATTTTCAAATCTCTAGAATTAAAAAAACCCAACTAAACAAACAAAACATTCTACCACAAACCCATAAGGAAAACAGCCTCCCTTGGATTAAATGACCTAACAAATGCAGCATAAGTTTTAATCCTTTGTTTCTTCTTTAGCACATTGAAATGCAGTTAACAGTAGCAAGTGTTCGTATTAGATAAGGGGAACTGTTGTTACTCAAGTAATTATGCTGTTTCTGTAGCTGAGTCTGGCAGTGAGAGAGAGCAAGACATCCCATCACACTGTCAGGACAGTTGGTGCCTTTGACTAGAATCCGTTTTCCAGTGATGCAGTTTCTATTACTTCTGTGCAAACTCAAACATCAATGAAACAAACATCTTTCAGAAGACAAGTTCCCTTTAAGCCTTTTTTGCAATGCTGATGTTTTTAATGTGATCATAAAAAACTGCAACAAAGACAAGTGTGCAGATCAAAAAGTGTGTACAAATAGAATCCTAAATCTGTACCTGTAATAAGAACTGAGCTTTCTGAAGATTGCAGAGATATATGTCTTTAATGACTCAGACAAATCCTTTCCTAAATATATTCATTAGTTTGGGGTTCTTTTGCTTTTTCCTTGCCTAGCATAACATATTCATAAATTTTGATATTTAGAATCATGTTCAAAAGCTGTTCACAGTAAGTCATCTGGGGGACTCAAGGAAGTTTTGTTGTTTCAAAACTCTCCTCCCCCCACCATGCAAAACCCACTGCTGAGGACTCGTGCATGCCATCTGGTGGCATTTTCTAAACCTCTTATAAGCACATTCCTGTTTCGTGGTCTCTCTCTTGTTCCTCCCAGTGACACAAGGCACCCCCAGTACTGCTGAGGTCAGGCACAAATTACCGGTGTCCCTAAAAGGCAGCATCTGTCCAGCGGGATGCCCAGATACTGAGCTAACCACATTCACTAGGCCCTTTCAAAAAGATCCTTTGCCTGAATTTTTTTCGTTTTAAAGCATGTTTTTAATAACACTGGTATAACTATTTCTTGTTTAACCAGGAAAAACATTTTAGAAAAATTAGTTAGCATTTACAGATTCCTTTATGAGAAATATTTTATTTCCATGTGATTCGGTATTAGACATACGTTCCTCTATGTAGGGTTCTAATATGAAAATGTTTAGGATTCATGCCAGTGTCCATGCTCATGGCAGGGCACTTGGAACTAATTAGTATTTAAGGTCCCCTCCAACCCAACTCAAACCATTCTATGATTTTACGATTTATAAAATCTTTTGACAGTAAAGAAATATTGAAAAAGGCATACCTACATAATGTAAAACTGCATCTAATTCCTTTCAAGGCTACATTTTAGGTCTTTCCAATCACTTTGTTAATATGTCAGTTATTTGCAATTTTAACCATATGCACTTGCAATTAAATTTTTAAATGAATATGTTAAAAAATACATGTCTGTACATGAATATGGAAATGCACGCATAATTATATAAAGATAGATGTGGAGGTTTGTGTGTCCGTGTGTTTCTGTAAGGCAAGTAAACCAGCTATGACTGAAAAATTTTGAGCACCACTGGAATTTCCTTGTCTTTAAAGGGATGAGCATACATGCATGCATGCACACACACTCGTATGATATCCCCTCACGTGTGTCCTGCAGAAGAGCAGGTAAACTGAACTGCTTTCTTCTGTTTCATGTTACCCAACCAGTATTCATCAGGAAAAGACTGAAACTGAGCAGAGTTCTTGTTCTGTAGTGATAGTAATCATTGGCAGGGAAATTGTTAAGTGGCTGAAGTGGTAATTTAAGAGAAGTACTGCAGAGAAAACTTTCGTTTGGATGAAGAAAATGTAATGTGATAAGATCAACAAAATAAATGAGGTCTTTCATCCTGTTTGCACAAAATGACTGGTGTGTCTCGAGGTGGAAATGAGTACTTGTGCTCTCACTTTCTACACTCAAATGTGACAATCTTATATGAACCATTTATCACATATTAATTTCTGGCTCATCAGCAATGTTATCAAAACAGGGATGAAGAAAGGCCATGGCTAACTTGAGGTAAGTCAAAGCACTAAACTCTCTGAATATCCTCAATCACTTCATTGATCCAGTCCTTCTTCGTGTCCCTTTGAAGGAGAAAATATGCCTATTTGCTTTTTTGCAAGGTGTTGATGAAGTAGCTATTTCTAAGGAAGGAGAAAATAAAAAGGCAAATAAACATAAAAGAGAGTAATTTTGTGTAAAGAAAACATTGCAACACTCAGATCAATGCAAGGATGCCTGAATCATGTTTCCTGAAATGCAAGATGGGGCTTCCTTGAGTCAGCCAGTCAATCTACCTCTAAGGATGTCAATCTGTGGAAATTCAAAGCTTAAATGACAAGCCTTCCAGCCTAGAAAATGTAATAGTGGTTAAAAAGAATAAAAAATAATCCTTAAAATGGTAGCATATGAGAAATAAATGTTAAATCCTATAACAGATGCACTGAAAAAATACAGGGAAAGCATAAGTCTTCTAATCTTTGCCCCTCAGTCTTCCTCTCACACTATTTCAACAATTAAAGTCTTATTTTTTGGATTTTCTTGTTTTATATAAGTTTTCTCTGAAATGGAAAAATAGCACACATTGAACTTACATTGGTTTCTGAAAATGAATGCATTATATGTTTTTAGGAATTGGTTGGATAAACTTATGAAACATTAAAGTTAAGCCTCTTATTAAGATCATATTTAGAAAAATGTCACAGTGACACATTTTTGGGAATCCTAATTATGAGAAAAGATACTAATAGAAGACATTATTCTTCACAGAGGAATAGAAGAAGTAACATAAAATACTTTTCCTGTTACTTATATAAATCATTTGGTACAATTATTACTGTGTTCAAGGACTAATATAGGAATGTTAGAATAATAACATTTAAAATAATTGCTTTTGTTCCTTTAATCTCCTAGTTTCATTGTTCTTTCATCTTGTGCTTAAATCCAAATGGCTGCATTTGAAAACTTTTAAAAACATTTCCCCAGAAAAGCTCATAGAGATACATTATCTCACTTTCATTTCTGTCCTGAGGCTATAGTGTTTGACAGCAACAGAAAATAGTTTCAAGGACAATATAATGACAGAGATGGAATAAATTA
Source organism: Chaetops frenatus (assembly GCA_013400775.1). Classification (NCBI taxonomy): domain Eukaryota; kingdom Metazoa; phylum Chordata; class Aves; order Passeriformes; family Picathartidae; genus Chaetops; species Chaetops frenatus. Next base: position 50,969 of record VZTR01033786.1, on the reverse strand, counting down.
AAGGAAACTATAAACCACTTAGTTGCAGAAATAATTTGCTCTTGATCTAAAACTGAAATCTGGAATAAATATTTTAGACTGAAAAAAATGCCTTTAAACAGGAGCAAGCTTTAAAAAAGCTCCTGCTATTTAATTCTTGATAGCAATGTTTTGAAGGAACATTCCTAACATTATCCAATTACCAGTTTCTCTGCAAACCATAAAATTTGGGTGAAAAGTTGATTACATATATATTCTGAAAGTATTTGATCATCTGCAATGTCATGCTAATCAGGCATAAATCTGAGGGATTAGTTAAAATACGGTGGTGGTTTTCTCAGTGTGGAAATAGAGGAGATGATCCTCCAGTCACTGCTTTTACAGGGGTCAAAGGTACTTCCACATGTCTATGTGGAGCTGAGGGCAGCAGACTTTTGCCTCAATAGCTGCAGGTCTTTCTCACACCCTTTTCCTCTCCCCTTCATACCACACACACACCTGACACCACTTTTGCTTGAGCAACACAAAAGGAAACACCAAGAACATGGGGGTAGGTGCAAAGTCTCAACCACAGCCCTGGATTAGGGGTCTGGCTCATGGGATGGAGAGGTACTTCCATGACCCTGGGACCGAGAAACCAAAGGTAAGATAATGATTCAGAGTAAATGAGGCACATACCAATAACCAGTGCATATAAATTAGGCCCAATCTTACTAATAAGTTTGCGAGATACTGCTTTATTTCAGATTTAAAGGTTGACTTTTTTAACTTTAATGTTTTTAAGAGTCTGCTGACTGTATTGTGGCTACAGCAAGGTAATAGTAGTGTTTGGTGGCTCTTCCTGATAAGAGGAAATTTTTAAATTCTCTCAGGCCAAAATCCTTTGGTGCCTCTGTAGAAACATAAAAAACAGATAAAGACTTTTAAAAAATGAAATAAACAACAACTAATTAAAGGCTTTCAGCACCTCAGAAGTGGCAATATGAATGTGGATATCTGTTTTTCAAAAAAAATTGGTGTGGAAGTCCCCATGACTACATTCTGAAATCCATTCAAAATTCTTTATTCTTTCTAGCTTTCATAACTAGGCTGATTTAACCCAGGGTGTCCATTTTGCTTTAGTTATTTTGAAAGTCTCTACCATAATTTTTGTATAGTAGCAGCAAATGTGGCTGTTTATTACTTTAAAAATAAATGTAAATATCTATGACCTAATATACCAAATTTGATGAATGATGTCAGGTAGCTAAGTTTACACACTTAAAGAAATCTGATATTAAATGGTGATTTAATACATTGTGTTTTCTTTCTATGCATATCAAATGGACCACTCAGTGTGAGTTACTGACTGCTTTCCAAAATGCAAAGCTATATGTCTTTCAATTTTGATTAATATGCATAAAGGTAGCAGTATGCAATTCTGTTCAGAGTGGCTATGTTTGCAAAACCTGGATTAAATCACTTTGAAGATGTTATGAATTAAAAAAAAGTCAACAAACCCAAGACAAAACAAACCCAGAACTGTGTTACAGCATTTTAGAAATGGTTATTAATTTCTTTATATGTTAAGATTTATTTTCATTTCAATAAAAACACCAAGTAGAAAAGGTAAAGATGTCTTCATGAAGACAGGTTTATTTTGGGGAATCATGGCATAATTTTTAACTACTGTATGACTACAGTGTCTCTGTAATAATTACATAAATGAATCCTGCTTTATATCACACTATATTCCCACAATGCCTTGCCTTTTCCTCAAGTGCCATACCCTTTCTAGTTTTCTTAATACTTTCCCAGTTGCAGCATACTAAAAAGCTTTTAAATAACTTATGCAAACCTTTCTATCTTTTGTCCTTTTTTTTTTAATTAATCACCTATAAAACTGCATATTCTCTAGATACTATGAGATGAGGCTTGCCCCCATTTTGCATAAATTGCTTTTTTAGTTACTATTACAAGTCTTAGAGGCTCAGCTCCTTGGTAACATGGCTCACAATAAAACTGAGTTTGCTTAGGTCACACTAGAGACTAACACTTGCCCAAGAATATTTCTGTGCTTATTGCCACTTTTCCCTGAGAAATCCTCTTCACTGAGTAGTAATAACATTGTTAAATTTGCATCCAGTTCACCTGGGTTTGCAGTCAGTGGCCTTTTCTAATGTACTGCCTTCTCTTGGCTTCACATGGGCCATACTTTCACTTTATAATTTGTTTTGGCTAACTGACAGCTCAGCAGTGGAGGAAAAAAAGGAAGCCCTTCTCCATTCATCCATCCATGAATTTATCATTGCCTTCAAACTTATTTCCTTCTATGTCCTTCTGTAATTTTGGTTATGATTGTCCTTCCTGAGCAATGACAAAGGTTGAAAACAAGTCACTGGCAGGGGTAAGGCCAGGTCAGACAATGCTCAGGTGGCTACCTGCCTCCTTGGTTGCTGGTTTGAAGGTGGCAGCAAGATCTGGGAGGCTAGTATTTCCTTCCCCAATCTTGAGGTACCTCTGTGGTTTGCCCACCAACATCAGAAGAAAAGATACAGAATGTCACCTAAAATAAAGAAGGGCATAGTCATTCCTTCACATGTGACCGCATACAAAAGCAGTCTTGTTTCTATTCACACAAAAGGGGCTGCAATTCCTGTAGAAATCTGGCCTTTTGATTTTACTGACTTGTTACTCTGTTTTCCAATCAATGTCCTCCTGATGTTTCTAAGCATTATCCTTCAATTTTGGAACAATTCCATTACAGTACAATTCAGTCATGCTTAATATGGAGTGTATTATTTTCTCCAACTTCCCTCTTATTTGCAAAATGGAATATTGATAAAAAATATAAATTCCTAATTTTAATACACGTAACACTGACATTCCCACCTCTCACCATCCTTGATACATGAGGTAAGGTTTAATCTCTTTCTGAACCAATATGTACTACAAGTAGAAAACACAGTCAAGTGAGGAAAAATATCTCATTGCTCAAATAAGCCAGATATGTATATTCATATATTCACAAAGAAATTCAGCAATGTTTTTGAAATGAGAGGGCTTTGGAGATTTTCCAGCTTTCTTCTGGCACTATCAGTAGGGGATATTTCAAACTGTTGTTTCTTCATCATAAATGCAGTGTCACTATTAAGCAGCACCCAAGAAGACAACTGAGCTGGTGGGTCTTTCTTGGTTCTTTGTTTGATGATCGAATAGGAATGTAAACAATTCTTACCTCTAGTGATGATATAAAGTAAATTTCCAAAAAATAAATCAACCATACATTTTATTACACTATCAACTTAAATGGTACCAAGAAAAGTTGTCTCGTGGACTGAAATCAACACTTTAGATACAGCTTGTTACCAGCCATATCAGCTTCCTAATCAACACTGCCTTGAGTTGACAGAGTAAAGCTGACCAATGCAGGCAACAGGGCATGCAAAAAGGAGCTGGGTAATATTGGGAAAGGAGACATTACATGCTCAAATGAAGAAAAAGAAAAGGAAAGAAAAGGCAGACAAGTCTCTTCATACATCCTTTCACTCACACATTGAAAGTGTGAAAAGGATATCCAAGAATCATTTGCCACATGCTCTGAAGAGCAACTTTAAGAAAAAAATTGTCATATTTTTTGTCACATTCAAGAATTTTACAAGTATGAGAGAAAAAGCTGAAATCGGACAGCGGTACCCAACAGATGGGCTGAATTTCACTTTCTACCTCTAATAGCAATGACAGCTTCCTTAAATGCAGACTTTCTGTAGTGACGCTCTTTTCAAAGCTCAAAAAATGTGTCTTAACAAGGCCAGTGTGAGATGAGAGCATCGCTAGTGTCCCCCCACATGATAGGGAACTGACCACAGGTGCTCAGGATGAGGTGTCAAATGTAACAACAAACTTGAAAGTCAGTCTGAGGCCTTTAACCCAACCCCTCTCCACTGGCATGATTGGGGGGAGGTTACCCAGGACCTTCAAATGCAGTTAAGAGTTGTTCACTGTTTCTGTCAATAGGTCCCAAATATTTTTTTTTTGCTTAACCAAATGGAATGAATTGGGAGTAAAATGCACTTAGGGGACAACTGTGAAAAAACTGTAGTCACCTGCCCACCATTACCGGGAAGCTTGTGGCTGAGGCCAAGAGAAACCCAAGGCAGAGTTTTCTCTCTAGGTATGTCTTCTTTGGGATAGAGTCCAAGCAATTTAACAAGTTGCCCTCCATTGCTATTACACCATCCACAGCTACCTTGTTTTAATGCCCTCACCAAGAGATTAAGTCAGTTTCAGCACACAGCCAGTGGGCTTGTTTTAAGCTGTTAACTGTGAATACAACTCAGTAGTGAAAGCAGAAACCTCCAGCTAAAGCACAGTAATGAACAGCTGGTAGGCAGTAACTGCTAAAATTACTATATCCACTTTTGAAGTCTCAGGTGTTTTAATTTGTCTTTCTGCGTTTTTCTGCCTTAACTGAGATAACTTCCATTTTTAACATATGAAGCAGGCATCCTACAGAGATCAGCATATTTTTTTCTGTGTATTGCTCATTTGTTCTCAGTGCATAGTCCCTCCTTGTGCAGTGAACGAAGCAGAGGTCTGAAAAAACCAATATGTAGTTATGAATTAAATACTGTGCTATGAGACATACAAACAAGAGAAGTGAATGCTGAAATGGGCTACCCTAGTCCCTGGGTGCTTTCCTTGGCCACATTTCAGGACAAAAACCTGTCATTACTCTGTGATCCCTTGATTTTCATGGCAGAGAGCTCAGAGTTGTAGGTAAAAAGCATGCTGTAATGCTCTCCCCTCTGTGTGGGAGGGCTGAGAGCTGCATGGGAGCACACAGCAGCATCTCTAGGACACTGCAGACAAGGACCAGGTCTCCATGTGGTATCAGTCTTTTCTCCTTGCTCTGTGAGTGCAATTGAAATCAGACTGTGTACCAGATCTTTGTGAAGGTCCCACCAGGGAAGAAGAAGCAAATACTTCAGTAGGCGGAATGAATGATCTAAGTACAAAGAAATGTCAAAAGAAAGAAATGCCAGTTTTAGTACTTGCTGATTGTCCTTCTGCTACTGACCCATACACCTGCCTCCAGCAAGCCCTTGCCTCACTCTGTGAGAATTCTCATGGGCTTTACTACTTTCACAATTTTTAAAATCTATCCCTTTCTCTCTCCCCAGCCCACCATAGCCCAGATTATATTCCTTGTAAAAGCTTGTTTGTGTGCTCTCCAAATGTTCATATTTATTCAAAATGATTCTTTACCATCTGCAGTAAACAATAGGAACCTGCAAGCAGATGCCCACTCTATTTTTTTCATATAATTTAATCACAGCCCTTTTGTGCCTTGAAAAATCCACGTTAATAACTCATCTATAGAGCCATACAAGTACATTTGAAAGTGCCAATTCACTTTTATTTGCACACTACTGTGGAAAACCAAAAGGCCAGACACAATAGAATGAGGAATACCGAAATGTTGTTTGCAATGAAATGTTGTTTTTGTCTGTCTTTGTCTTTCCAAGAGGCTAAAATTATTATTATTATTCTCTCAAACAGTAACCCCATGGATTTGTTTGTATCCTGAATTTTGAGCTTCCTATTTATGGCATTTCCCAAGTTTTGTCATTTGCCTTGCTTGCAGTGTCTGACTGTGGAAGCTGAAACAAGCTTACTATGTGGAGCAGTTGCAAGAGTTGCTTATAAACACAATCCCACAACACATCTGGCAGTGCACTACATTGCATAAACTTGTTACCTGTTTGTATGAGGTAAGGTCCTGTTGTGGTTTAAAGGACAACAACTTTTTTTTTTCTCCTTCCTGGAGGGGTTCTTTGTTTTTCTACTTCCGCCGGGGCACAGTTTCCAGCAGAGGTGAGGAGCCCACGGATTGGCTAATTTTAAGATG
>VZTR01033786.1:30389-44534 GCA_013400775.1 Chaetops frenatus | reverse complement strand
AAAGTCTTGTGTCACATGTTGACAAATATCCTTTTCTGGGCGGGAGTTCACAGTGATATGAACTCCACGAGAGACTTGTGTTTCTTGTGGGAAAATCTCCATGGTAAGACAAGAGAGACTCTTCTTCCAATTGAACTGATGAAAGCCTATTTCAAGAGTGGTAAATTGACCAAAGATTTTCTAAGTTTGTTTCTCTGTGTTGTTGATGAGAAAGATGGGGGGTGGGGGGAAGAAACCACCTGGGGGTTGATTTTGATTTTTGTTTTTTTTTCTTCTCTCGTTTTTTTTTTTATTCTGTTAATAAACTATTTTTATCTTTGAAGTTTAAGCCTGCTTTGCATTTCTCTTAATCCTTATTCTCATGAAACCACTACATTGCACTCTCGCCTGGCGTGAGCAGGTGAGCAGGTGAATGTGAAACCACTACAGGTCCTGAGGAAATCATCTTAAAAGTGCCAAAAGAATATCTACTGATAATGTCTTGAAACAAAATATCCTCTAATGAAACTGGGAGAACTGAGAAATGCTGAATGGAAGAATGGTTCTTCATGCACTAAGTGATTCCAGCATCTGAGGTGTTAAGAAACCCATCAAGTGTCATGGGACTGAAGATAACACTTGTGAGGATGGCAGAAGTGAGCAATGGGTGAGTGGGAATGACTCATGTTTGCAAGCCTTGCTGCCTGTTAGTGTTGTACTTACTCATACAGAGTTTGCCTTAGGTATTCTTTGCTACTTTCATTCATTTTAACCTGCAGGCTGTAAACACATTTGTTATAAAAGGCATTAAAAAAAACAGAACAAAAGAAGAATTCACACAAACCCTGTGTGAAGTCTCTGAAATCTGACTACTGGACTACTCATCACCTTCCTATCCTCATCACACAAGGCACTGCACAATTTGTTATTAGTAGAGAACATGAGAATGAGAGGAAAAAAGCAACACCAACAACAAAAAAGAGAAAGAGACAACACAGAAGGGAGTTGGGAAAATGAACAAAGGCAGAAGAGACCTGCTGGTGGTGCTGGAGGGAAAAGAAAGGAGACATGATCACGACAGAGAAATGAGATTCAAGTTAAAAACAGACTCCTTTATGAAGGAATGTATTTATGTTTCCTATTCCACCTCTGCTTTTCTTATTCTGATAAGGTGAGGCTTTAGAGTAAGTTTGAATAGTGTCATACAGTGATTATCAGAACAGTCTCATGTGTAATTTTAGCCAAATAGTCTTCAGAAGTTCTTAAGTCCATTTTGTCAGTTCAATGGGAATTTTAATTGACTATTAAAACACAATATTGCACAATAAAGACATTACTGAAATGCTGCAGAAATACCAGCAAATGTACTGTCAACAGAAAAGTGATTCTCTTCTGTAGGTTTATCGGAACTGCTACAACGGCAGAAATAGCCTGGAGGAGCAGTAACTGAGGACATGGAAGAGCTTTCCACACATGCTTTTCCCCCAAACATAAGCAAAGCAAAGCGAAAGTCCAATCATTAAAGCATTAATTTTACACGATTCTCCCTTCTCATTACTTTGCATGCAGTAGATTATATTTCACTGTGGGATATAGAATGATGGGAGGCACATGTGTACAACAAAGGGTAAAAATTACATGACTAAGAGGAATGACCATGATGACAATGCACAGAACCCAGTTCTTTGAGCATACTTGGCCTCTTTTTGAATGCCAGAACAAACCTGCCAGTAACTGCACCCATTTAAGACACGAGGATTTTTGTGTCCTTGGGTTCATGAGTTCTCAGGGGTGGGCTGAACACAAATTTCACCGGAGTCCTGTCCCAACTGATGGTTCCATCCCTAGCAAGGTCCTCTGAACAACACTACAGGTGGAAATGTGCCTCGCTATTGCTCATGAGCTCTCTTACCTGCAAGGCTCAAGTGATGTGGCAGTGCACCAGGCATCAAAGGCAGTGCCAGTGTGTACCAAAAGCACTGGGTTTGGTGGGTGAGGCCAGTGAAGCTTGTGACAGCTCTGCTGTCCTCAGGGAGGGGTGAATGCCACAGTGTGAACAGGTATAACTTATAAACAGACAACTTATATTCTGAAGAAATGATGAGTTCACAGGAATGGTAATTTCACCACATCACAGAAATCATCTGAAATTGCATTTCTGGAAATCAAAGAAATGAAACTGAGTTTGTACTGGATCTGTAAAGAAGCAGGTGACCTTCCATCTAATTCTGAGTTTCTCATTAAACAGCCAACAGTTGAAAAGAAAGTGTGGTAGATTGACAATGAGCAGCATGAAGACTATACACAGACCAAAAGCAGTATGAATATTACACCACTACTGGTCTCAAAGGGCTTTATTAAAAACAAAAGCATATAAAGTAGTTCCTGAACAGGATGATTTTTAATTGTATCCTCCTGGGAAATCTGCAAAATACAGACTTGCTTGCTTCCCTTGTAATCTAGAGGGACCTGACAAGCCCTCAACAGCTTCCTTTTGGTCTAAAATGAGTTACTGCTGAATTTCTGGACTCTAGTTAAGTCTTAGTGGTGAATAATATTTAGCTGGTTCTAAAACAAATGAAGTTTTATTTATATCTTTTTTTACATGAAAATAAAAAGTAACCAAATACATAAAGAGTTCAATGCAACATCTTCTAGTTACACTTTCTTATTAGCATAAATCTGAGAGCATACACAAACAGCAGTGTAAAAACAGCAAATTGCAGCCATTAAGACCATACCTGCAACATGCCCAAGACCCATGGTATTGGTCACCAGCCCGCATTGCCTTACACTTAGAGAGGTGATTACCTGTTTTCTTTGGCCTTTAGGCAGTGCAAGGCTTCTTCAGCTGGATCTAGAGCAGACAGCTGGGCACAGAACTACTATGCCACACTTTACATCCCTCCATCATCTACACACTGTGTTCTGTATGTAGCATAGGCAATGCATTAGGAATGCTGGAAAGAGGAAAATCTGTAGTAATTAGGCTGCCTGAATAACATGGGAGAAAAAACCCCACACCCTGAAATGGAAACTTTCTGCAGTTAACCAAACTAAATATTAGGAAGCACCAATGGAAAGGATGTGACTTTAATTTTGATCCTGCCTCTGTGTCATTTCAGAATTTTTTCCTGGGCTAGTAGGGAGGTGTTTCCTTCCCACTGGGATTTACAGGCTAACTTTTCTAGCAAGATCAATTATTTATCACAAAAGATAACCAGAGGAGAAAGAGCAGAGCCCTACTCAGCTATCCCTGGCTTATTTCACAGCTTTATAGCTAGTGCCAGACAAAAACCATGCACCAGACAAGCAGGACTCTTTCTCTGATGATGAGGCACCCACTTGGAAAGAGACAAACCAGGCTCCAGTGTCTACTTGGCAGAAAAGGGGACAAAGCACTCCAGCAGGGAAGCCTGGCACTCTTCAGTTTATGTTACTGGAACCCCTGTGCCAAGAGGTCCCTGCCTGGCAGCCTGTAACTGGATGGCTTCTACCAAAATTGGGTCAGCTCCGTTTACAGGCACCAGCTGAGGATCTGTCCTCCCAATTATTTATGTTTGCTGTGATATGGTAATGATATGGTACATTCCCCAACCATCCCATTGCCTTACATTGATCTCTCAGATGTTGTGAGAGATGATGAAAGTAGAAAGATGAAAGAAAAAGGAAAAGCACAAAACAAGATCACATTAAATATTCATAACTGGTAGTAATTACAAACAGAAAGTACGAAATAAAGCAGTAGTGATTATGCTGTGTCCAAATCATCTATCTACAACTCCCTCCAGGAATTTTTCTCCATAGATTTCTATTGCTGGAATTGGAAAGTGACCCAAACATACTTGGCCTGTGTCTTTGGTCAAATTTTGCTACCTTGTTTATCTGATACATAAACATCGGCCAGGTTTAGTTGACAGAAAAATTAAGGCTCTACACCTTATTTCCGCTCTCCAATAAAACCTGTGATGAACTTCTGTCTTCAGTAAAAACAAAATGGCGTTTCTACTCTGCAGAACTTTAGATATCAACAGCTAAACTGTTGGGTTGTCTCTTCAGATGTTAGACATTATGGTTTCATAAAAGGAACAATTTTTAAAAGTTCTCACTTTTTAAGGTTTTTTAATATAACTTCTGCTTACTTTTATAACTCAGGCAATTCTGATTGGCCATTATTAAGTCTATTAACAAAAATATTTTTGAAAACTACATGTATAAAAAATTCCTTTTCAAATGTAAGAGGAGAACAAACTAGGAACTTTATTTCAAGGCTTCTTTTTCATGTAAAAATTGATGACCATGCTGATTTTTTTTGGAATTACCATTTCTACAACTACATAAAATCACAAGTTTATTCCATTCTGTCTATATGTCTATGGTCTAAAAGCTGGTGTTTCTTAGTCAATGTTAAATATCAACGCATGTAGAAGAACCATGAAATTTGTCCTAGGATGTTCTTACAAGTTAAGATATGCAGAACTGCTGGGTTTGAATCTCATGCCAGTGCTAGAGAACAAGCTGTTCTGTCAGACCAAAGGTGGAAAAGTTTATTGAACTGCAGTATTTGTCTACTGAATCATACTAGTCATCTCAAACCACAAAAATCACAGATAATGCAACCCGCTACTGCTTTGCTTAATTTTAACATTCCCACGAAGAAGACTGTCCCTGATATGGAACATCAGTTTATAGAAAAAAGAAAGGAATTCTACTTCTATGGTGAACTTGTCAGTTTTTGCCATCTGAGCACTCTGCTCATCTTTGTAGACCCCAGTAGCCTTGCTAGGTTTCTAAGGCACCATAATTACACACACGTGAGATTGCAGAATGCTTCAATTTAAGCCAGCATACAATCAAGTGATGTGCTTTCACAAATATTCAGAAACATCGTCTGCCAGGATCAAGAGAAATTGAACTGATATCTACTGGGTTTTATCTGCAGCTTTGATGCATAATTTTTCATTTCTTTAGAAGGGTTTAATACAAAGAGAGAACATGCCTAGAGTCCCACAGAGGTATTTTGACATTAGGCTTAATAAAGCATGAAGAAGTCATTAATAAATAATGTTTTGCTGGTTAACAAGTAAAGCTGAATGCATTCACAAGACCCAGAAGCAGATCACATCATGCATGCAGCCAAATAACTTGTTAAAATGACTGCAGTGGTCCCATTTTTTTCATTGTATTTGGCACAGCCCAACACAACATTGCACAAATAAACAAGCACTGCAGCATATACACATGCACCTTCAATTTACAGTGTTACCTGTCAATTTTTATTTGCACTCAGTGGGATTGAGGGGTTTGTAAACAAGCATTCATGAAAGTGACAAAGAACTATTGTTAAGCTTTGCATAGATGGAGAATTGCTGTCTGGAGTTTCAAAGGAAAAGACCTCTTGTATTCATAGAGTTATGCATCATCCCATTCCTGTGTCAAAGCTACAAGCATAATACATTTTACTGCAGACACTTTTGAGCTACAGCTTTCAAGGCTGTGTCAATATTTCCATATGTCCCTATTTTCTAAGGTTAAACATTCTGGCAAGTTTTGAATCAAGGTCTGAAGAGAGCTTCTATGTGCTTGGGGTTAAATACACATCTTCCATCCCCTTTGGCTACAACCAGGTTTCATGTGGAATCTGGATGGGGAATGTGGGAGCAGTAAGGTCTGGATCCATCATGATGACTTTCTCAGCTAAATGCCTAAGTTGGGAGCTGAAGTCACCTTAAACCCTCCCTGTAATCAGTGCCAAGAGACAAATGTTTCCAGAATGTGATTCAGATCTGGGCTTCTGATTACAGAATCAGCTTAAAATGAGCAAGTTCTCAATTTAGAGACTTCTGCTACATGCTTATGCTTGTAGGCAGGAAAACTCCTCAGTCCCTCCAATGAGGCCAAGGAACAGATTGTACAATTCAAGTTTGGGCCTGTGAGATTGATACAGTTTGTGAGGGGGAAAAAAAAATAGGAAAATGTTTCCTTATTTTATTTTTAATTTGAGATATAGTCATCTTCTAAATAAAGAGTCATGATATTCAGAAACAGGGACATGGATTCCAAGTGCATGTCTTCAAGTCTCCAGCACAGTTTGTTTTAGCACAAAACTGCTCCAGTCCTCTATGTTAGTTCAGTGTCACTTGTAGGTAGTGCAACTATCTTGGAATGAACATTGATAAAAGAAAAAGAATATTTGATGTCATCTATTTACTGAAACCCCAACTTCCAACATACTTAGTGTGCTTATGAAAATTAGATTATTTTTCACACCTGATTGAGCTGGCAGGTTCCAAGAGTTACCGAGAATAAGAGGATTGGAGGAAGCTATAATAACTTCTGAAAATGACTTCAAATCTCTGATATATGTGAGGAAAGGAATAGCTATTTAGGTGGGGCAATTTTTCCTCTTGTTAAGAGAGTTTTTTAAGAGAAGATATGTAGAAAATAAATTTCAGATCTAAGCCATTTTTAGCACATGAAATTGAAAAGTACCAAACCTTTTAATCTGAGTCACAAATGGGGTGATTTTCCTGTGACATTTTGAATTTCGCGAAAGTAGAAAAGCCTTTTTTCTAAACATCCACAGATTTAAGATGTTCAGGGATCTGAAATGTTAAATAAGCATTTTTGATATGGAACAGTAAGTAGGAGTGGATAAAGTGCATGGCTCATTTATTTTCCATGTTTTTCCTCCATTTACCACTGAACATCACTTCTATCCATGATAACACAAGAATGCAAATGCATAAGCACAAGTCAGTGAAAACTGAAGTATGTCAGTGAATACATTTTCTATATATTATCCTGTGGCTTCACAATCTCTGCTGACTTGGTGTTGGGAAGCAGACTTGGGTGTGGATTACCTCTGAAAATGAGATGAAAATTTTAGAATTCCGTCTCCATTCAACTTTTTTCTTAATTAAAGCTTAAGTACTCAAACCAAGAAAAATTTGCATATATTCTCAGGCCAGAATCACAAGATTACTAAGAAACTTTCACTGTCCAAACAATACTGGACACAAGTTTTTGGAGATACCTGTCTTGTGAAATCTGAACTGCCTGTGGAATGCAAGAATTAGCTGGATACACAACGCAGCCAATATATCAATGCCTCTGGGTTGGGTGGAAACAGGCTTTCAGGTGACACGTTTCTCGCAAGCTAAGATGCTTGTGAGTCTTCAAATGGTAGGTTTCTCTATTCAGATCCTGTTTGTATTGTACTTCAGGTATTTACATCCTTCTAGGGCCATGCCAGTAATCCTGAAGCATGTATGAGAACATTGACTTCTGCTCTTAAGGACATAATTTAGGAATAACTTAGTGTTACAAAACATTGGACAACAAAATTACATCACAAAGTTCTATCCATTGTATGAATTTGCATCGCTTTTGAATGCTACATCCACAAGATGTTAAAACAACAAAAATCCAAGCTTTGCTTATGGTAAGTCTGGTGACTTCATGAGGGTATAGCTGACACTTTCAAAGTAGTTGCAACAGATATTAACATAGAAATATGTATACATTACCATGTGATGAAATCACACAATTCATACACCTGTAAAAGGAAGTGCTTTATGGAAAGCAAATACCATTACTACATCATTTCAATGCACATTAATCTGCAAGGAGGAAAAATCAGAGAATTGTATTTGTGCTACAAAACATAAAAGTTAGCTAGAACAGTAAATCAGAAACAATAAATAAAAGCAAACTATTTATTTTTTTTCCCTTTTGCATTAGTAAGTTAAAAGAAACTTGCAATTAAATTTTCATAAACAATGTGTACTTAGTGTTGGTAGATTTGAAATATTAAGAGGTATTTGAAGCAAAAGCTGTTAAAGCAGGGATCACTTTGTCAAGCCCATTAAGACAGTAGTTTTCTTGATCTTCGTCAAGATACCAGCATACTAATAAAGGAGAGAAAATGCCACCCTCTGTCAGAACAATGGGGAAGGACACAAAGCTGTTGGCAAGCTTTGGTGTATATACATCTTGCAGTTGGGTTGGCAATTCTCTTTTAGGCAAGGAAGAGGGATTTAAGCTTTCAAGTAACAGTTCAAACTATAGAAAAAAGCACCAACCAAATCAACAAGCATAAATTCCCCAGGGAACCCAGTATTTTTAGGCAGTATTTCCTGTGAGTCTTCTAGCAGATCAAAGCATGTCAGCTTTCATTATATTCCCTGGAGAGCAAAATGTTCACACTGTAGCTTCTGATTTGCAAAGGCTCCAGGAGACAGAGGATGATCACGGAAGTGTTTTGGAGTGTTCACTGCCCTGTCTCTGCTGAGACTTCCTGCAGTGACAGGGCATTTTGGGGGGTCACAATATCACTAGACCATGACATGGATTGGCTGGCTGTTCATTCCTTAGAGGAGCTGAGTTATATGAGTTAAATGGTCATGGAAAAGAAATTCCCAGATTTCTAGTGGAGTCCTGTATGCCCTTTTAGCTGGTCAGACTGCAGTCAGGATTTATGATTATATCTTATTATTTGAACACTGAAACAGGAGAAATTCTGCATTTCCTTGCCTTTTCTAACAAGCTCTGTCTTTTAAATACTCCTCTAGGAATATATACACAATTTAGAAAAACAAATGCTTCATCCATGATGGCAATAAGTACAGTATGGCTGTGCACATACCAATTGAATAGTAGCTTTGCATTTTTTATTTTATTCCTCCGAATAACTACATGTTCCTACAAGTGTCTCACAAGTGTGTACTGAGTTTTCTACACAGCTTTTTATGGAGAACATTTTAAAGAGTTTTCATAAAGTGAATGAAGCTGTGATAAGCAGCACAGCTGGTGAGCCAACAGGAGACTACAAGGAAGACATTACCAGGAGGAAAATGTTCTAGAAATATATTTTCCTTATGAGGCCCAAAGATTAGCCAATTAAGACCAATGCTCCAGTTTATATATGCAAAACATACATGGAAAATAAACAGGATGACTTGAGTACTCTCTGAATTCATCTTTGCTTTTGAGACAGAAATTTCTGACAAGTATCCCCCAAAAATCAAAACTATGCAATCACCAGTAAGAAAGGCAAAAAGCTGAAGAGTTGTATTGTTATTTTACTCTTGCTTACTCCTGAATATGAACTGGAGGAAATAAAAGAGAAATATTTAGAGGAGCACATCTTACTTGGGTCATGTTATCACCTCAGAAGATCTAGGGAACGAAACTGTAGGTGACTGCTTATACCAACAAAATCCTCATAAGTGAGACCCCAGGATGCCTTTTTCTGCTCCCTGTGGAGGAAACTGAATTAAGCAAAGATAATGTTTCTAGGTAGAAGGTTCAAGGTTTTTACAGTGAATGCCAACAGATTTACAGTTATTTCTCCTCCATAAAAATACTCATAACTTTTCATCCATGTTTGGGACCAGGTTCAAAGACCTGTTCCATCCTAAAATTGGCCTTCAGCTTCCTCAAGAGTGTTGTGTGTGACTTCCCAAATTGTTTGCTTCCATGAGACATTATTTGTTTACAGCTTTCACATAGGCTTTCACCTCTACTTGCCAGTTATTTGTCACTGTAAGAACTGTTGTATCCTGAAAATTTCCAGATGAAGGATGTTTGTAGAGTTTAAATGACCTGTCTTCAACCTTTTTCCCACCAAGAGTAGAAGTTTTAATTTTAGCAGACATACAGAACCTCTGGAAGTCAAATTCTTTGCTGAAAGGCCTCTGCAGTGTGTACAGACCGTAAAACCATAAGAGAATCATTGTGTCTCTCTCAGGAACCCTCTTCGTGCAGAAGGTTTCAGATTGTTTCTTGCAGAAGCTGTCCATTTGCAGGAAATGAAAAAGTAGTTGTGAATATCAAGAGATCCAAAATGGCTGTACCTTTGAGAAAAAGATTAGTGCTTTCTATCCCGATGCAAATTGGAGACCCTGCACTCTGGGAGCAATGTTCTCTTACTGTGAAGAGTGAAACAGGCCTGGATACACTGAGTTGTATCAACCCCTTAGAAAGGAAGCAGAGATCTTTGTGGCTAGGCCTTTTTTTTTGGAGACGTGTGAACATTTTCTAGATTTTGTTGTTTTTGCTGCCTCATATTGTAAACAAAGTGAAAACTAACAAGGACTGAAGAAACCCATGTTGCAGATGCTTTTAACTGGACTGTGAAGAGTTCTTTGTTCATTCTCTGGGGCCACAGCTGAGCAATGTTCTTATCCTGCCTTTTTCCAAGGATGTGAACAACTTCATTGCAAACTAATGCTTAAGGCATGAACATAGGAATCTTGCTCAACTGGCTGCCTGGATCATTTCTGTCTTTCAACCAGTATCGTCTGGATCTCACCCAAATTCATTCTCAACCAGATGCTCTTCTCCAGGAGCCATTTTCCTCTAGGCAGTGCAACATCTTTATGATGGCTCTGGTTACATCTGTGGAAAGTGAGATATACACTTGGGTGTCATCTGCAAAGCCTATGGCAGCTTAGCCCCTCTCTGGAGTTTTCTGGAAGTATTGGAAAGGGATGTAGGGAAAGGATTTATAGCCCTATGGTCAGACTGCAGGTGCAGGATATTGGAAAAAAAGCAAATGATGTTACCAGTTGTTCTGAGGTCCTATTGAAACCAGATTTTGTGTCTGCAAGGTATACAAGATTGGGATACAGGCACTTAGCATTTAAAAAAAGGAAGAGAGATAAGTAATTTCTTGGCTTTGTCTGAAATTAAAAAGTCCTTGCAAATTAATACAGCCACACCAAGATGTATGTTTCTGTAATACTAGCAAATGGAAACATGGTTCAAAATATAAAACTCCCTGCATAAAATAGATAGAACGAAGAATATTGTTTCTTACTGCAACATGTTTTGACCACTGTGTATTTTACATTTAATTTTACAGTGCAAAGGATATTAATGAAAGAACAGCTTTAGTTGATAGTTTTCTTGTTTGGTAGAGCTGATATATTAAAAGGTTAATGCACTAAATTTACATTTTTCTAGACTGATTATTTCTTACTCCAATCTGTCTTTCCTCATTCTTAACCTCTTTAAAAGGAAATTATATAAAATAGGACTTCTCTTTGACAATTTTAGCCAGAAAACCTTACTTTCCCTGCTGATTTTCATGCTCTACAAGCTTGGCCATCATAAACCACTTTGCATGTATTAAGGAGTATTATATTAGATGAGGCAATTTAAGTGTATCCCATTTCACTTGGTGAAACTAAGCAGCTTTGCATTATAACTAAGTTGAGCTGATGAGAATATGTTTAAAGCATGTGTTACCTGAAACTGAAGTTAGCTAGTCATTCAATACTGCAACCTGTGGGTTTGCAAAATGATGGCAGGAATCCTGCTGTGAGGGAGATAGGAAAATTATTATAATCTGCATTCCTAAATTGAATGAGTATTTTGCTCAGCAGAGGCCTCTTGACTGCAAATAGTCTGAAATTACATCCTGCTGTTTAAAATGCCTTTTTTTCCAAGTAAGTAAAAATGTCCACACTTTCTTAAATCAAATATTTTTTAAATCTTACATGAATTAAATTATTGAGAGAGGGAAAGCCATAAATCTTTTACTACCTCTTGTAAAAACTGTTTGATATTCATGTTTTTAATAGAAGGGACAAAGTGTCTAGAATTCATGGGTTTATACTTTTAATTATTGAATTATTATATTGTTAAATTTTATCATCTATCTCTCTCATCAATTTTTTACCAAAAAAATTCCAAGTTTACAGGTCTTTTAATTTTTCCAGGAGAAAATTATATTACACATATCAAAACCAGCTAATAAGTATGATGCTTAACATGCTGCTAAGGTAAATTCATATTGAAAGCTTCAGAAAAGCCTTTACAAAAGAGAGCAAAAGACCATGAGTTTACAAGAAGACACAGGGGATAAACTTCTGCCACAAGAGTACCATGGTAAACATAACTTCATTCATGTGAGTTTTTTATCCCATTAAAGCTAGAAATTACACAAAAGGAAAAAAAATGAAAGAAAAAGGCCCTGGGAATAAGGATTAGAGGTCACTGTTGCTGTTTGAGCAATCGTTTTCTACTGTGTAAAAGCAATAAATACTGTAAATACTTTTCATTACAGGCTCCCTAAGAGTTGAGATTGGAGGAGGAGGTGTCTTAGCTTACTCCTCTCAAATTCTCTGTCCTTTGAGTGGTGACCAGTGAAAACATTTACAATAAAAGATGTCTGTGCTCCCACTGGAGTCAGTGGGAGGCCTTGGCTTTGCAACACTTGGCAGTGTGCAGTGTTTCTAAGTTGAACAAACCAGGACTAATTCTCTTGCCCAGAGTGTGGATGTCTCTACCCCCCCAAAAAAGTTCATATTCTTAAATGCTTCTTGGAAACTGTCCCTTCCCTCTCTGCTCCCTGAAATCAACTGTGCATTGAATGGGACTGTGAGGCAAAACCAAGGATATACATGGATAGATGGGATGGATGAGCAGGAGCCAGGGATCAAAATCATGCCTAAGCCTTGTTTTGCTGTTATAGACAGATGTATGTAGCTTTATGTTTTCTGATAAGAAGTAGTGGTTAAGAGGAAGCTGAGGTTACTCTCGTGTGAAAGGTGGTTCTCAGGAGGACCAATGAGACAGGTGAAGGTGATGACAAGTGTATAGACATATCTTAAACACAACCTGTTTTTCTGGGTCTTAAGGGACCTTATGCTGAGTTTCAGTCTTGTTGCTTTAGATTAGGATTCACAACTCTGACCTACTTCTGAAATGGTGGATAGATCACTTCTGGGTTGTTTTTTTTTGGTTACAAAATATATTTGACAGAAGACATTTTTCTTTCCACACATTAATTAAACCTCCTAGGACATGGAAGGGCAGAATTCAGTCTTTCCCTTGTCAGGGGACTCTCCTCCCAGTCTCTGGGAGGAAGTTGTAGCCTCCAGGATATAGTCTGTATGTTGTAGGCTTAGCACAAAATTCCCAGGATCAGTTTTAAATCTCAGGTTATGCCAAATGTCCCCACTTCACAAGCTTTTCTTTCTTTTTTTTTTCCTTCNGAATTAAATTATTGAGAGAGGGAAAGCCATAAATCTTTTACTACCTCTTGTAAAAACTGTTTGATATTCATGTTTTTAATAGAAGGGACAAAGTGTCTAGAATTCATGGGTTTATACTTTTAATTATTGAATTATTATATTGTTAAATTTTATCATCTATCTCTCTCATCAATTTTTTACCAAAAAAATTCCAAGTTTACAGGTCTTTTAATTTTTCCAGGAGAAAATTATATTACACATATCAAAACCAGCTNTTTCTTTCCACACATTAATTAAACCTCCTAGGACATGGAAGGGCAGAATTCAGTCTTTCCCTTGTCAGGGGACTCTCCTCCCAGTCTCTGGGAGGAAGTTGTAGCCTCCAGGATATAGTCTGTATGTTGTAGGCTTAGCACAAAATTCCCAGGATCAGTTTTAAATCTCAGGTTATGCCAAATGTCCCCACTTCACAAGCTTTTCTTTCTTTTTTTTTTCCTTCATTAAATGCACAATATAGGTACTTAATTCAGTATAACCATCATTTATTCACTTACATCAGGGTAATTTCTTACTTTTGTTACCTAAGCTTTTGCAGGCCTTGTGTATAAATTTAGCTGCACGAGTTTGATAAAATTCAGCCAGTAACAAAAATTAACCATGGAAAATTTGAACAGGAGAAACACCACTGGTTTTTCAGCCAGTCAGACAATTTAGCTTATTCATTTTGATTTGCACTGCTGAAATGAACATATCTATTACCTGTCAAAGACAGTTTGTTCTCCAATCTATCAAATAATGTTTGTAACATTTTTTATAGCATTAACCACAAAATCCACAAAAATGAAGAAAAAAGCAAAATTTTAAAAATAATTTTACATCCAAATTTATATATTGGTATTAATGAATGTACACTTTAGTAGCAATACTGTAAGAAAAGTGAAAGATGTGGAGGATCCTTAACGCCACAAAGTTCAACACGTCCAAGTGTAAGTTGCACCCCGGGTGGGGCAATTCCAGATACAAGTACTGGGAGATGAACCCATTGAGGGCAGTCCTGGGGAGAAGGACTTGGGGGTTCTCATGGAGGAAAAGCTGGACACGAGCCAACAATGTGTCCTCACAGCCCAGAAGGCCAAACACATCGTGCATTGCTTCAAAAGAGAAATGTCCAGCAGGTGGAGGG
>VZTR01033786.1:15092-28447 GCA_013400775.1 Chaetops frenatus | reverse complement strand
AGTTATGTGTCTGAGACAGGACTTGATGAACACATATGCCCACACACATTCTATCACCTTTCTTAGCATATATCTGCTTACAAAATTATTTCTTCCATGTTTTCAATCATATTATAGAAAAATTATGTCAGTGATTTGTTCTGGTCAAGGTTTATTTCCTGAGGTGGCAAAGTAGTGTCAGAATATCAGCAGATTATATAGTATTTTAAGAGAAATCAAAGGGTAGGGGAATAATTTTATTAAAATCTCACAGTTTCCAGAAAGTGAATAGCAGCCATTAAGAATAAATTAATTTTTCCAACATGTTATGTATGTCTTTTTCATTCCCCTGAAGCCTGCATGCCATCTAGAACAATCAAACATGCAGTTGAAATACCTACCCCTGATCCTCACTGCCTGTAAACAAGAACCAGATCGTGAACAGAGGTAAGCAGAATATTCTTGTCCCCTTTTTACCAGTTATAAATCAAGTGAGAGTGGTTGAAATACACTAAACACAAGTTTAGATGAAATACCACAAACATGGTTAATGGCTATCAAGCTCAGAGCATGGGTAGAGCTTTCTCTTGTTGGCCAGCAAGTCATTTAGAAAGCTTTAGGTTGCCCAAGATCACTGAACACATTTATTATGAGGAAGTTAAATGCATGATCTCAGCTATAAACATATATATGTATATATATATATGTATATATGTTGTGTTAATTACCTGTGTCCCGGTTTAAACAACAAATTGAAACACAGTCCCCGGTTCTAAATGTTAAATTAAACAGTCCTGAAACCTGAGGCTTTTAAGAAAAGACTAACCTTTGTGTCCTTAGGCACATCCAGAAAGTCCAGTACATCTATGTTTGATGAAGAACATTCCAGAAGGATTTAACTCATCTGTTCCAGTGTTCAGTCCCAAGAAGCCTTTAGTGGTTACTGAAAAGACCATTCAGGGAATAAAGCATCTCCAGGTATGCAGATGGAAAGATCAGACATCTCTGCTGAAATGGCGTACGACTTGCTGAGTCTGTACAAAAAGAGAAGACGCTGCATATTTGAAAAAAAACCCAAATAAACCCAACCAGCCAGACCAAACAACTGGAAGAACCCAAACACTGAGTTTCCCTGTTTAAGAATGAAAAGAAATTTTTTGCAATAGGGCCCCAGAGGTAGTACTTGTCAGCTCATGTTTCTGGAAGTACTATATCAGTATCTCGTAAACATTGGTAGCATGGAATCGGGAGCACAGGTTAGAGAGGAAGGGAAGGGGGAAGGAAAATTACAATAAATGCATTTCACAATACTAAGCCCCATACAAAAGTCATTCCTAATGACAGAAAATGTCTAATTATACTAATATTAAGTGGGCTACAGAAAAAGGAGTGTTAGATATTTACTGGAAAGAGGTAATATATTGCATGTGCTACTGCCACTCTGCAACATTTCATCCTTGATGTTGGCCAGAAATGCACTTTGCAGTCATTTGGTAAATCACTGGGAACTCTACTTTTATACTGATGACAATGCCAGACATAACTGTGGAAAATAGTAACAGCATTTAGAGAGAATTGTTCAGCTGATCTTGTCTTTTTTCTATTTTCTGGGTTTATTTTAGGTTTTTTAATAATTCAGCTATACCTCCATATTGAAGAAATGGGTCACAGACACAAACGTGAATATGGTATTTAATTGCAAACCCCGTATTACAATCTCTAGCTCCAGGCAGGAACATATCTACTTTCATTCAGAGCAAATCAAGTCCCAAGGAATTTGGAACACAGTTAAGCCCTCAAAATCATCAATGCCAATGTGACCTGCCAAAAGACATTAACTCTGCAATTATTCTGTTAGTTGGGGGAAAAAAAAAAACTTGTGAGTAGTGGATCAACATTAAATCAAAAGGTTTCTACAAAAATATTGAGAAGAATGACCAGTTTGAGCACCTTAATGTACAGATGCCTTTGCACACTTGAAACTAAATTTTGCATCAGTGAAAGAGTGTAGAAATATACAAGAATCTTGTAAAAGCCTAGGAGAATAACAGCCATCCTTTCTTTGCATTGAAGTGTTTATTTCAACGCATAATTTCCATCTACATTACATAAACCACTTACTTGGCTCAAGAGCAGTTTACTTCTGACTGCTGTTGCCTGTAGGATGCATGATTTGCAATGTGGAGTATTTTGTTCTTCCATCACAAACACTTACTCATTAATAATTTATCGGATAAATGGCTTCTGATTGAGTAATTTAAAAAATATAGGTAAATCAATGGCAAAAGACAACAAGCAGCATATTATAATGATACAATAATTTGAGCTCATATATTAGATCTAGTTGATAGTGTCCCAAAAGCCCTCTTTTGATAGCTCAGTTTCACAGGTAAATGTTCAGCTGAAATAACTAATAAAACGTCTCAACTACTGCTCTGAGAAATCATGCCAGTATCATGTACAGTATCTTTGAGAGCTAATAAGTTGGCTCTGGAAAGGAAACAAACAAACAAACCCTAGGAAAACACCTCTGTGAACCTGCACGCTCTCCCTGGGGGGAGAATAGCAGTCACATGAAGAAGACAATGGACTTGTCTCTCAGTCGTGTGAATGGAACTTTGAAAATTGTAATGGTCTGATCCTTTGATGCCAGTGATACTTAGAGACACAGATTGTAGCATTAGATCCAAATAGTGTTTGTTATCACTCATATGTGGGACACAGACTGAGGGAAGCAAATGTGATAAATCCCTTAAGGGGGAGCTCTCAAGGGCTCCTAACGCATTATGAATAAGTCTTGCTCTGAGTTACAGGATTTTCAGCTGAGTTGTTCACAAGGAAAATAAAATGCATTCTAATGGTTATGCCATGGCACCACCTTTGACATTTCAGAGAAAAGGAAGGAAATTAGAAAATACTTTTGGAGAAAAGCTGCATATAAATATTTGCCCTTTTTTCTAGGTGTATTGCATGAATTAAATTACTTAAATTTTTCCATGGAAGTACTCAAGCTCCCTAAGAACAATATTGTTAAAAGTCTTATTATTTTGTAGGCATTCTGTATTTGCAGAATTGGACTGATTTCCCAGCAGGCTTGAGGAGATTGGTCAATAATGTGTTGACGGTATTTAGGCTTATTTTAAAAATGGATACTGTTCAGTTTCAATGAACACATATATTCTACAAACAATAGATTGTTTTCAAACTTAGATGGAATTTATCTTCTATTTTTTGATGAAAACTCCTTAATTTTATACAATATGTTTCAGGAATGACAGATTTACCAATAAAAGCCACAATTCAATGTGGAATATGTGTGAACATCAATATATGTAATTATATATAAATGATCACAAATATAATCAATTTATTTATTGTAAACAGTTTAAATGAATACATATGAAGTAAAAACCAAATTAAATGGAGTAAGATAATTATTTTTTTCTGATTTGATTTCTAATTTAACAGTTTCAATTTGTACAAATGAGAACACTAGAGTGTCTTGTTTAGTGACTATCCATTTTCAATGTGGGTTTATCCACTCTATCTAAGTCTTTGTCCACACCAAAAAGTAAGAGTTGCTGGAGATTATGTTTGTTTATTTTAAGTAATGGACTTGACTTGGCTTACAGGTTTCCTTTTCTGATTCTGTTAGCTGCAGGGGGTTTTTGCCCAGTTCAAGAACAAGAAAGTACCCTGCAATAAATATTATAAAAACAGATGACAAGACAAGAACCTCCTGATCCTGTAAAGACAGATTTTAAAAAGAGATTTTAAATTCTTTTGTTTTGTTGTTATTTTTAATGTTCTTTCTAGTCTAGAAGATAACAAACAGCTAACTTGGACATTGTAAGTGACCTTCTCCTTATACACATGGAAGTTACTCTTCCTCAAATAATACACAAAATCTGGTCATATGCACACACAATGTCCATTTCAATGAAAAATAAAATTGGTTAGATTAAACCATGAGAGCTGAATCATACTTAACCTTTCTACAGAGTGAGACAGAAGACATTAGCTCTCAAAGTGTCAAGGCTACTCTGGATGGTTCAAATCACTGCCAGAGTTGGTCCCTAGAAAAATAATTAATTTGCCATAATATCATGAAAATAGGTGCAGAGAGACATAATTGTGTGACTGGGGACAAAGAAAAAGAAAATAAAATCAATTATCAGTCACTTAAACTGATTTTCATTTTCAGGCTTCCCCTGACTTTCCTCTGCTTCATAAAAAATCATTTTCAGAAAACTCCCAAATTTCTGCAACTAAGGCCTCTGTCTACCCCTGATGATCAGACTGCCCCAACTTCTAAGAAGCCAGAGCTTCTAGTGTTTGTGTCTCTGGGATAAATCTTTCTGAGAGATGGCCTTGGGGCAGTAGCATTGGGCAGCCCTCCAGCACAGTCCTTCAGAGATGACCTCACATAGCCCAGGAGCTCTTGATGGAGTCCGGGAGAAATTTCTACAGATTTCTTCTTCCACCTGCTGCATAAATATGAAGCGTATTTACCCTCAGGGAAACAGCCCTCCATTCTTGCAAATTTTGACCTGCCACACGTATTACCTTTTCAGCTGTTATTCAAAATGTTTTAAAGATGCGTGAAGCCGTGGCAAGTCACAATGGCCACCACAACTCTGCGTTTGTCATCAGCTTTTCAGTTCCCAACCAAGTTTGTGTTGCATGATAGAATTAATTTCAAGCAGCTCAATGATTTGTCACCAAAAAGCTGAATACTAGCAACCTGCATTTTTAAAGAGATACATTTGTCCTTTTGAACCCAAATTCCAGTGTGATAAAACGTGGCTCAGAATATTTGCATCAAGGTAATAAAGGTTGGTAAACACTGTGCTAGTCTGTCCACATTTCTAAATAAGCACAAACCTCCTCTTTTTCCTCTGTTTAACTGTCAGGCAAAAGGTGAGATCAGCGTTCCACACTGAGTAATGTGTTACTATGGTGTGAACCTAGAGCAGTGAGTCTACGCTGAGAAATTTATAATGAGTAAAAAAAATTATTGAACTAAAATTACATTAAAAAAAGGTGTGAAATGTGTAGTAAATCTCTTGAGGCAGTAGTCTTAAATAACAAGGCTGTGTAGTGATAAATATTTAATAAAAAAAACAAGAATAAAATAATCATGAACAAATATTCTAAAAGCACCTTAGAACAGGGGTATGTACAGCACACAAAATCTCATTTATACCCGAGTACTGTTCAAAGCACCCCAAAAGGGTGTGTATATACCTATAACCCACCATATTTCATATGTACAATAAATATGTACAATATACACTTTGCGTGGGTTCTTGTGCATGAGCTCTGCAACAATTATTCAGTACAAATTGCTACCTGTGACAAGAGTAGCTGCTTTACTGATGTAAATTCAGCACATTAGCACAACTGTACATACAGCTACAGCAGCAGAAGCTCTGCTGCATGATCTACAGAAATAGGTCAGCTTTATGAGGAAATCACTTGTTCTTGGAGGAAATAAATAATGAATTTCCACTTGGGAAGAGACCCTCTTGGAGACATGAGACCAACATGAATTTTCTTAGCAGGAAACCTGTTTTCTCTGAGAATCAGGAAAAGGAACAGCCAGTGACCCAGCATCCCTGCCTGGGTGCAGAGAGATGCCTTTCATCACACTTACATGAGGCAGAGTGCAAAAGGGTACAAGGAGAGGATGGAGCTATGACAGCACTCATATCACAGCCCTGGCAGCAGGGGTATACTGTGCTCACTGGGAAGGGAAGGCTGCAACACATAGTGACCCTCGACAGCTTTGTGTGACAGTGAGAAAATGACGAGGGCCAGTGGGACTCACACACGCTCATCAGCACATTACAAACTGACAATCCTGTCCAAAGGTTTCATGAATGCAGTTAAGGTACCCATATCTAAAAAGAAGACACTTTGTTATGAATTTATTTCTCATAATATATTATTTTTATGTTCAAATGTATTTAAATACATGTATTTATAACACCAATTTTTTGGGGGCAAAAGGAAGAGGGTAAAATTAGCATATATTATAAGAACTGCCAAGGATTCTTTTTACCTTCCAGATCTGTGCATGTAATATCAGCTTCTTTATCTTTTCACAGCTACTTACTACATTTTATCATGTAATGCCTGATTCAATCTGTAAGTGAAAAGCTGAAAAACAATCATAAGAGATTCTTCTGTGTCATGGGTACTCTGTCTTTCCTAATCCATGAGTTCACAGGCAAGCTCTTCTTTATTTTAGTGTTAGGCAGTGGGAGGATAGCTGTATTTTTGGTCATGTTTCCTGCCCTCTCAACTGCAGCTTCCAAATATTCCAGTTATCCAGATTTTTGAACAGAGGCAAGAAAATCCACAGGAATATTCATGACTGTAGCCTCTGAGATACAAGGAAAAGATGAGAGAATTGGGTTTGTTTAGCCTAAGAAAGGAAGGCTAATGAGAAATCTGGTCTGCAGCCACCTGAGAGTGTGGAGAAGATGGAAACACTTCTAAAAAGACTCTCCTCAAAGGTCCACGTTGTGAGGATGAGAAGCACTGGGATAAGGTTGAGGTACCTGCTGTGTAACTGGCTTGTTTTCAGTGAGAGGCTGGACCTGAGGCACCCTGAGGCCCCTTGCCCCAAGGTGACTCTGCTGAACACAAGTTCTGGCTCCCCTGACAATCAAACAATGCTTCCCACAAAAATTCTAGGCATTGTTCAGAGGAAAGGTCTTATCTTCTGGAGTGAAATCTGCAAAACAATGCTCTGAATCCCAAATCAGATTTTATGCAGGAGACCCAAAGAGTCTCAGCCTTGTCAGCTTTCCAGAGGAAGTACAGTCCCATGCAAACGTAACTTCACAGACCTGATCTGATCTAAAAAGATGCTCAGATTGTAGAAAGAAGTAAGTATAATCTGAATGCAAATATCACTATGACTTATCTTTTTAGTACTTTTGCCCATTAAAGTAAGTTCTTTTCTCATTTGGGAATGAAGTACAGGCCAATTGAAAAATCAGTTAAATATCTCCCCTTGCTCACCTTCGCTCCCTAAACTGATGAGCGTATAAATTAGATGAATCACTACTTTTCAGTTCTAATTTCCCTGACTGGACAGCTTATTTATTTCATCTATGTTTATAGCAGCTTCACATCTTCTCATTGTGAAGGGTTTTAGCATGTTTCCAATCAAGCAGTGAAAACAATGTAATGCTGCACTGGACCTACTGGTATTTGATTTAACCCCCTCCTCAAAGGCAGCATCCATTTATCTCAGTACCTTGCTTCTGGACCCCTTCTCTCTCCTGGCAGCAACAGCAGCAGCAGCCTCATGTGACACCTGCAGCTGGTGGGGAAATGGGAGTTTTCCACAGGCACGCAGAGGGACAGCTGCCAGGTGCACAAGGCAGCACTCTGGGTATGGATGCATTTTGTATCTGTCTGTACAGGCTGTAAAAGCAGCCTATCACTACCCAGTCAGTTGTTTAAGCAGTGTAAATGGCCACTTTTTCAGAAATTGGTTCTGTACTTTGAGTGAAGACACTGTCAGCCATGAAGAATCCAAAAACTTGCCCGTGCTAACAAAATTACCTTGCTGTTTTCTGGTTTCTGTCATAAACACACACAGAAAGAGTGGCTCTGCACCGTGTAACAGCCACATTTGAGATAGAGCAGCACTCTTTATTTCCAATTTCCTTTTATGTCAGTCCCCATCCTGCCCAAATCCTGTCAACCATTATCATATTAACAGCAGATTTGAAATACATTTTTCCTTTACAGAGCAGAGATATTCAGTCCACTCTCAGATGACATGGTTGAAGTTTTACAGTGTTCTCCTATCACATGCCAGATTAATTAACTCAGCCCTGCTTAATTTAAACTAGAAGTTTCTTTTATTCAACCTTCTAAAATACTAAATTCCACTGATTTCCTGCAGAGATATACAGGCAAAACAATTCCCATTGCAATCTTTCATTATTCTTTACAGAGGTACTGTGCCATATTCCATATTCCCACTAGAATTGTACTGATGTGGCTGTACTGACATTGGTAAAATTATTCTTGATTTACTTTGGCAAAAAAGAGATCAGCATCATGTCTATTGGGATAAGATAGTTCATCCCCATGGTCATATTTACTTTACCTAAGACTACAAAAAAAAAAAGTATTGCTCAGACAGTTTCAATATACCATCTTTTCTCATAGGAAAAAAAATTATAGCCTGCTCTAAGGTGAACTGCATCTTTTTGTGATTACCTGGAAGAATGAGAACAGTATCAATCCAGCAAAATATCTTTGATGTTCAGTCTTACATGTACACACAATATTCTTTATTCAATACTGCTTAAGAAATAAACAGGCCTGAAAAAAAAATCTTTCCTCAAAAAAAGAGAGGCAGCTTTCATTAACAATTGAGAAAGCAGCTGAAATGAAAATAGTTTAAGCTCATGTTATTTCTACGCACAAGTGTTTGCCAGTTTTAGCAAAAAGCAGCAGATCCCCTAGAACTGACCACCAAGAATTGCTGTCTTTGGCTTGCGGAGTTTCATCAGCTAAGCAAATAGAAAGGCTGGGGAAAACAGTTTAAAAAGAGGCATTTGATAAATGGAGATTGTCAAGGATAGGCAAGAAAGTGACAAAAGCTGCTTCATGGAGAAAGGAAGATGAATGCTTCAAAAGACTTTCTTTTCACATTGGTGAATATCTTCCTCTATTTCTATTTAACATATCAAGATTAGTACTATCTGAAAAATTTATTGGCTTTTTAGAAGCCAATTAGCATTAGTGAATAACCACTTTACTTCTCATACATATCAGTTTTGGAAATTAGGTGTACATCCTCAGGGTGCTCAGACACCAGTGGTAAGAACAACACAAGACCTTGAAATGAGTAGAAACTGCTCAATATGTAAACATATTGAAATAATGCTTCTTGTGATTATGTTTCAACAGGCTGTGTGGAAGAGGGAAAAAGCTTCTGTGGTTGCACAGAAAGTTTTTTTACCCACAAATCTTGGCCAATACATCTTCTCTCTCAGCACTAGTTTGCAGCCCTAGCATCTCCTAATTAATCTATGAAAGTATGAGTTACATGATGCAGCCAAGAAGCCTTAAAGGCAATCCTCCTAGGCCTTTCTCAGTAAGGACTTCCACTAACATTAATACAAATACTTTGCATAGACAGCTTGCAAATGGGGTTCAAAAAGTTAAGCAGAGGCTCTGTTAGCTCTTCATCCTGATATAACAAGCTGGACATGAAGAGCATTGATTTAGCTCCACACATGCATTACTCAACCTGTGAGCTTTAAAGACATGCAGAGTAAAATTTTTCTTAGGAGTACTCCCAGCACCTCATAGCACAAAACTCTTTAGCAGCTGAAAAACCTCTTTTGAATTAAAACATAAATAAAGGATTTTCCCCCTCCTCTGATAACGGAGGCATTATTTTCTATTCCTTTGTAGTGATCTTCTCAGTGCAATTAGGGCATACATTCTAGGTTTTACTTTTCCTATAACTTGAGGTTTATTTCAATTCATTCCTCAATGAAAAGTGAGGTTCTTATTTGCTTCCTTGACCCTGGACTTTACAAGACTGCAACAAAATATCATTGTGCTTAACGAACACTGGCAAAATGGAGAAAAACACAAACCAAATACTCATCAGCAAAACACCACCTTTTCAAAACAGGTGTTTCAAAACAGGTGTTAATAGAGAGGGAGCTCTCTTGCCTTGCAATTCCCCCTTAACTTTGCACAATAGTTATGGTTAAGTGGCAGATTGGGTGGATCTGGCACAGCGTCTGACCCAAAAAAGATCATCAATGGCCATTCTCTGAAACCTAAGGCTCTCTCTGCACACAGCAGCAGAGACTGAAATGGATGTCACAGGCAGTTGGATGCCAGAAAATAGAAATAATTGTTTTACCAAAATGCTGACATCAGTTCAGGTTCTTATATCTTCTTGCTCTCAGGCTGAAGTGACACTTCTGATGTTCATAAATCTTCCACTTCTACCTCTGGTTTTCTTAAGGGATCAACATCAAGACAATGAAAAAGGCACCAGGCAGAGCTAAATTAAACATACAGACGCATTTTCAGCCATGTTCTCTACACCCTGCCCTAAACAGGTATGATTTCAGTACAAGTAGGGACTGATGCATGTCTGAGGAAGGGGTTTAATCTACCAAGTTCATTCCATTTAGAAGGATTACTTTCGGGACCACAAAAAAAGACTAATTCTTAAATCAATATCTGAGAAGATCTGTGTCCAGTAAGTCCTTACTCCTTTTTTCATACTCTTCTCTGGAGACCTGTGAGACAGATGGTTCAAAGGACCTATCCCTCATTTCTACAGAACAGAAGGCTTTGCCCTTGGGCTTATTGCTGTCACAGCATGTTTAAAACCTCCACTTCTCTTTTTCTGCAGCTCAGCTTGCCCACCAGTTTTCAGTCTTGTGGTGTTTCATATGGACAATGATTATTTGTCATCAAATAAGCTTAAAACTATACCTAGCCAAAAAAACCCAAAAAAAAAAAACAAAAACCCAATTTCTGAAAAATTTTATCTTGCTATTTTGGGGAAAAAAATTTAAACTTTTCAAACTAGCTTTGCTGAAAGTCAAAACAGTAATCCTATTTGCAAATATGTATATTCAAATGAACTATACCTCTCAAATGAGAACTTGCATAGACAAACTTTCAGGTTCAAGAACCTAGGTGCAGCAGCTGTGGTCATTTAATTTCTACAGACACATTTCTCATGAAACAGATTAATTTTAAAATGTGCAATATGGACAGAGATGCATCAATTCACACTGCATTTCAAACAATTCCTGCTCAGCATTGCTAATTAGGAAATCCCAGCAAAACAAGAAATATGATAGATCATAGTGCTATCAAAAGTCTGAAAACCAGCAAATTCCAAACACTCCAAAGAGAAAGTCTTAAGAACTCCCAGTGCAGCAAATCTGTTCCACATGAAAACTTTATAAATCTTGTCCAAAACTTCAACAAATGCAAATATCAGCACTGCATATAGACTCTGAGCTGATGTCATTTGCCATACCTTCATGGAAGTCAATGATGGTACATTGATTTCCACTAACGAGAGTCTGACCTAAAAAAAAAACACTGTATTCATTTATTCACCTAAGAAATGCTTTTTTTTCCCCCACTTGCAAACTTTATTTAGCTCTTCTCCAGGAGACCAGAAGTGCTGAATTAGCATTAAATGCATTCAGCATCCACACCCAGAGCCAACCAGACCGTAAAGACAAGGAATTCACCATTAAGCATTAAGCATAAGAAATTCACTATTGTGTCTCAGTTTTAGTATAGATCGAGATAATCACGGTCATACAGATGAAGAAAGGGCAACACAGAAGATGTTCTGGAAAAGTTTTCAGTTGTCTAGAAAACCCATGGCAGTAACTGCGAAACAAGTTAGGTAGTTTTAGGATTCCAGATAAAGTAAAGGTATAGCACTTAGGAAGAAAAAAACAGTAGAAAAGAATTTAGTTTGGTAATCCCTCAAAAAAATTTAAAGAAGAAAACTTCTGAGAAACAAGATGGATTGGAATAATAAACATAATTTAAAATATATCCTGCTGTTTTAGCAGTATTTTTTAGTACTATTAAAGAATTATGTTTTTTTCCGATAAAGTGTAAGAACGGAAGTATAACTTTTCTTAAGAAGAGTGACGAGTGACCCAGTTTTAGAGGTAGCATTCATTCTCTTATCCTCTGGGTTTTATGTTTAAAAGATTATCTTGACATTAGTAAAGAAGCTTTACTGTATTTTTCCCAGTTAAGTTTTGGACTCTACATTTACAGGGAGAGCTAAGCTGATAAGAGAGAAGAAAAAAGTTTCAAACAAGAGTTCCATTAAAAAAAATCCCAAACTCTTTTAAAGATACATGTCTCTGAAATTTCCTTTTGGGTTCCATTCCCACTTCCCTCTACCTCCTCCCCCCACCAACGAAAAGCACTTGTTGGATGACTTAGTTGATACCATCCCCCATCTAAAACTCAAAAGTTTTGCACAGTGAGGCCCCTTAGGTTGCAACAATTTTAAGTAGGACACTTATTCTCCCCACAGAAGAGAGCAAAGCCCCAGGCACTCAGTGTACTTTCCTGCCACTTGTCAGAAGTATTTGCTTTGTTTGATTCAGAAGTTGGGAATATACCAAAGATGAGAGTCACAGCTATGATTATTTAAAGAAACCATTTTATTCTTGCACCTTGCTAGAACTGGAACACACATCATGGTCAGGTCATTGAGTTCTTTCTTTAAAAATATTCTTTCACCAATGTCACAAATAAAAACCTCTTGTTATCCAAGAAAGTAATGTATAAAAGTAATTTGCGCAAGAAAAAATAATTTACCTATTCAGGCAACAGTTAAAAACATACCCATTTTGCTCACATGCTCTTCTTTCTTGATCAAAAATACAAAAAGGGTCCTTGTTTGAATTTTTCAGTGACCAAAAACTAGCTGGGAATGATCATGTTGATTGCCAGGCCAGATAAACAGATTCACCCTCATTTCAGTGTTTCAAACGTTGTTTGCATATTAAAACTTTTATTCGGGGATGACATATTCCAAAGCTGTTCTGGAGGGCTTACTGCAGTGGTTAAAACCTGCAAACAGCCTGATTTAAGGCCAGAAGGAAAGTTGTACCCTTTAGCTTCCTATGACAGCAACTCAGACATGTAATGTTATTATAATATCTTTATAGTTTTGAAATGCAAAAAGCCAACCATATAATCATCACTTTCTCTTCTACATAATTACAGTAATTTTGTAACATATCCAGAAAGTAAACACAAAGGAAATGTAATTGTAGTTTTCCCCAACAGCTGATAAAACTACTGTTTTAAACTTAAACCTACAAAATCACTGTCATTCCTTATGCTAGTGATGCCTTGAACAGCAGAAAACAATCTTTAAACTTTGTTGTTTTATAAAATATATTGATTAAACAGTTGACTGAAGTTAGAGATTTCAAACAGTGGAACATCCCAAGTGATACAAGAAGGGGTTTGCATATTGTCAGAGGAACAAAGGAGCAGAGAGCATTTGCACAAAGTGGTTTTGATATCAATAGGCTGAATTGTCACAGCTATGAATCATCATTAAAAAACTGCTGTAACAAGTAATACAAGACTTTGTAAGATATTCTTTAGTGAATTGTAAGTTTAAAAAAATCCCAAAACTAAACTGCAAACCATTTAACTTCTTTTATCTTTTTTCCCCCACCAGAATAATATTACACAACATAGAAAACTAATTTTCACATTCTAGTGCCTATTGTACATGCCCTAAAAAGAAATAGAATTGTTTCTATCATCTTTCTTTTTTTTTTTTTTTTTTTTTTTTTTTTTTT
>VZTR01033786.1:0-10450 GCA_013400775.1 Chaetops frenatus | reverse complement strand
TATCAGGGTTAATGTTGACTCAGAAATTCCGCTCGTAGATTTGCGCAGACTGCCAAGACTCAAATGAGGGATGTGTACATTTCAAATGCTCCAATTCACAGAGAAATCTCTTTCTTCATAAATAACACTGATTTCTAGTCTGCACTTTTCGCTGCTGCTCCCATAGACAGTACAGGACAAGCTTTGTGACAGTGATCGTAAACCCTGGCATAAACAGCAGGATTGTTATCTGTCCTTCAACAGACAGGACCATTGCCAGCAACTTATGAAATAGGCAAGGTTGTTAATTTCTGTCAAAGATTTGTTTTCAAATTTCTCTGGAAAAAAATTTTCTTCATTTCTATTATCATTCCCCCAGTGTTTTCATTCACTGAAGAAACTTCTCCAGACAATGGAAGGAGTAAATGTGGCAATTTTTATTTCAGTCCCTTAGCTACATGTATTACTTCTACCTTATCAACAAATATGTATTACTTTGCACAGTCATGTGTTAATCTCTGTAGCAGCCAGTGCAGGAGGTTATGTAGTCATCTTTAGCACTCTGCAGATATGTGTTTCCCATTATACTGTGCTCAGAAAGCTTTTCTCCCTGGGGGGGCTTCTAATGTGATATTTAGCTTGAATCTTAATGCAGCTAAGCTCCATCAAAACCATGCACATGGGCTCAAGGGTAACTGTAAATAATGCAAAAAGAGATCAATACTAATCTTGACTTGTTTATGTGTAATTCTCACAGAGCTCTTATGACTCCAGCCACATCCTGTGCCATAGTTTCTGTCTGGCTGTTCATTCCCAAGTTGTGGCAGGGACTTCAGGAGTATGCAACATCAGCACTTGTTTTATAGATCATTTGTGAAATGTAAGGACAGTTACATTCTGTCTCTCTAAATATATATAAGGATATATAGGATATAGTCTCTAGACTATACATTCTTTTTCAAAGAATGAAGCTAAAGATGTAAAAGAAATAAATTTAGTGTTGCTCAATATTGAGGGACTTAACTTTCTGATCCTATTGTGTTGGGTGATTGTGTTTTATTTACCCAGCTTTTCAAGAATAAACAGACTTGGAAAACACGTATGATTTATTCTAAATCTTAAAAGAAGTAATCTGTTTTTCTATGTTGTACCTGTTATGTCAGTAGATTATTTTTGTGTATGTGTATTCATTCTCTGCTAGAAAAAAGTCAACCATTCACAATCATTTATTGAAAAACCATTTGAATCCAACTATTTTTTGGACCCCATTAAATAATAATAAGTATTTAGTTCTTAAAGTGTGTATTTTTATTTTAAAGCTGGAGTCTTATGAACAAACATCTAACTATCTTCTAAAGGTGTTCCATTTGGAAATCACTCTGAATTAGGCAACTTCCTGGACAAAGAACTGCCTTCACTCTCCTCCCTTCTTCCCCCATTCTGTTTATCTGTTGTGATTTTTCTCGCTTTCTTCTTCCATTCACCATCTCCTTTTAGCAATACCAACCAAAAGGTTGTGTTTTCAAACATCAGGAGAGCATTGTGCTAAGAAAATCAACTCCTTGCAGAGGTAGATTTTGCTCATTAGGAAGTAGCAGACAGATTGCTGACAAAAATTCTAATAAGCAACATTAAAGCATTAATACCACGAGCTCAGGGTTTTGTACAACACAGCAAACCTTATGCTGCAGAACTTGGGATCTCTTTCCAGCTGTCAACTGACAGTATCCCTGGGTTCCTGCTAATTGGCAACACACCAAGGCAAACAAGTCAGCTAATTCCAGAACAGTGAACTGATTAACTTCGGGTGTACATGCATATTTATAAAGAGAGCTTTGCTTTTGTCTCAATAGTCAAAAATAGGTTTAGCTTTCAATTTTAAAAGTTGAGGGCTTCAAAAATATTAATGGCACAAAAAACACAACCCAGGACTAATTCTTTCACCTAAATGTTTGAAAACTGTATTGATGCCAAAAATAGATAACGCCTATGTATGTAGAAAACTGGAATTAATCAGTCATTGTATCACTCCTGTCTACTCATAAAAGAATCACAATTGTCTTTCTATAATAAGATAAGGACATTTTACAAC
The DNA here is from genome assembly GCA_013400775.1 of Chaetops frenatus. Classification (NCBI taxonomy): domain Eukaryota; kingdom Metazoa; phylum Chordata; class Aves; order Passeriformes; family Picathartidae; genus Chaetops; species Chaetops frenatus. Next base: position 8,379 of record VZTR01033786.1, on the reverse strand, counting down.
ATTATAACATTTTCTCTACTTTAATCCTGAACAATTAGAGATTCAAATAGACTAGATTTCACCTTTTACCTGTTTAAATTCATGTACTTTTATCAGAAAGCCATAAAGTGAGAAAATCATGTCTTGTTAGATCTATAACATCATAAAGCATTTCCCTTGATTCTCTTCAGTATAAATATGAATGTTTGGGTCAGCAGATGCCACTCTCCACAGTCATGTACACTGGGCAGTCTCTTGGCTCCATAATCAAACTTAAAGTTTGCAGGATGCAAGATGCTATAGAGCAGTCAGGAAAGCAGTTCTACTCTGTGACCAGATTTGGTAAAGAAAGAAAACTAAAGAAATCAAAGTGCTGGAAAAGGAAAGCACATTGACAGGCATGCTGCAGAGTGATGGCAATAGAAGCTGTAGATGGTGAAGACAATCATAAAGCAACTTCTGATTATATTTGTCTCCCATGTATGCCTGATATCCTTACAAATCAGAATGTGCATCTAAGGATAGAACCATGTCAGGGTTACTCTTTTTCAGGACCATGCTGAAAGCAACTGTGGTCTCTTTTCAATAAAACAGAAGCATAGAGAGTTCTGAAAGCAGAAGCTGAAACCTCATGTCTGGTTAATAGTGACAGTGTCTTCCATTTTAAATGAGAAATGGGTGTCTTGTATTTGTACTTCTGATCCCATCACTTCTGCATTCCTGGTTTCAGTGCGACCCAGCTTGAAGACAGAGATGGAAAATGTTCCAGTAGTCNGAAAATGGGAATGGCCTTGAGATTTGGCCTCCCAATTCCCAGCACAACCAGTAGAACACATACATGGTTAAAAGTGGAAGTATTGTGCTGATACATGGTCAATGATCATAAACTTTTCTTATTTTTGAGGAAAAAAAAATTATTGGAGCTATTTTCTCCTCAAAGACGAAGAATAGTGTCTTAATATATAGTTTGTCCTGTGTTTTTCAGTCAGCTTCACTATACACTTGTTATTGTGACTAATCAATTTAAAATGAATCACCTTGACCACAACTAAGTTTAAGAGCCTAAAAAACTGGGGAAATATTTTTTTTATAGAACTGAAGACCTTTTTCTGGGACTACCTCTTCACTACCTCTTTTATAATTTAGAGCAACTCCACACTAGCAAACAACCTGCACCAAGTCCTTGCTACTGTGAGTTTCCAAACAACTTTCCTTTTAACATGTTTTCTTATTGGTAAAATGCTATACCTGAAAATTATTTTTAAGTGGTTTGTTTTTCTTCTTTTGCTCATCAATTTAGTCTTAATTTTATATGAAATTCTCTTCCTGGAGGTCATTGCATCCCTTCTGAACACTGTCCACACTCATTAAATTGAGCCGTTGTATAGCACAGAACACTGCCATGGCTGCAGGCAGGAGTAGGAATCCTAAAAATTATGTATGCAGATACTAAAAAATTATATGCAATATTTTCTGTTTCCTGAATAAGCAAATCAGCAGAGGAAAGGGTTATGCTTATATAAAGTATCTCAGCTTGAGTGTGACAACATTAATTATCCACTGTAACATGCTGATTTATAATTATGAAATCAGTAATTTAATTGGCATCTAATGCAGTAAAAACATTCCTGCCAGTGTCATTATCTGAGTGCCAGTGCCTGATGCTTTCAAACTTAGTTAAGCTGTCAGAAATTATTGTTCTGTTAAATGCTTTTACCTGCAAAACTGATAATTATTTAACAAAAATGTTTTAAAAGGTGTTATTACATGACCAATTAAGGTACTATCCACACATTTCTGAGAAACCAGCCAAGGCCACTGCTGGTCATCAAACACCTCTTAGTGCTGACAGAAATAGCATCTATACTTCTTGGGAAGAGGAGCTGCCACTGAATCCCACAACTGATATTTGGATCACTGATAATGTCAATCTGAGTGTCAGAGTTTAACTCCTGGGAGCAACTGCATCTGGATGTTTGTGGTCTTGTGATGGGTGGTATAAACTACAGATTAATGCACCCATCAAAAGATGAGAGTGGCCACTTTGAATGAGGCAGAGATGAGCAGTACAAGAGCTGGTATCAGGTAAGCCAGGTAACTGTACTCAAGGCACTATGTGTTAAAGAGCCTGGGGACTAGTTTTACTCCTACTAGTCCTTTCACTCCTGAACTAGAGATCATAGCCAGAACAGCAGGCAGTTCTTCAACCTTGTAGGCTTGGGTGAAGGGCCTGATCTTCACAGAGGGAGTCACAAAAAGGAAATATATCAAAATAACCTTAACAGGACAGTGATCTGCATGAATGATGCTCTGTCAAAAGAAGAATCTAACTTTAAAACTGAATACAGCAGGTGGTAGAAAGCAGAAAAGAGAATAAAAAACCAGTGCTGTAGTCAGTAAATCATTCCACAATGGTTCCTTAGCCCTGCTCTACATGACACATTGTGCCTGTGTAACTATTTCTGTGATGGAAGGGATTCCTTCTACTGAAATTGTTTTACGTCTCCAGCTGCTAATGGGTCTGAAGTACTACCACTCTATGCAGTTCATTAAACCCTATGGGAATAAGCCTGGATAAGCTAGATATAACTGATGACATAACAACATGAGTTGCTGAAATATTTAGGCATAATTTTCAGTTATTGCATACTGGACTTTTTTGGCTTCCTAGCACAGTTGAAGTGCTGCAACTGCTGAGTGTGAACAAGACCATTTTCTCAGATCATTTTAGAAGAGTGTCAGTTCCTTAAAGAATATGTCATTTTGATATAAATAAAAGTATTCTACTAAAAGCTGCTAAGCTAAAGATAGATATAAGTATAACCAAGAAAAATATAGTTTTACCAAGAGCATGGCCTATGAGGATTCCTGAAGGCAAATAAGTAATTTCACATTAAAAGTATCATGCTGTCAGATGTGTGGATATGGAATAGGATTCAACTCATATTAACAAGAAGTTAAACATCACATTTCAATGGGAATCCCTCTGCAGCCAGTGGAGACATGCATTTCCCTGGGGTGATCCATCTCTTCCCAAAGTAGTGTTGCAAAGTGTCTTCGGGTTTTCTATCACAAAGTGCTTTCTACTTGCAATTCTACAGCCTGCCTTTCGCTTTCAGCTCAATTTTCTCATTGAAGTCACAACTGAAGTGTTTTTGCATTTTCTTATGACAATATTTTCTTGTTCTTGTGGGAATGACCACCACCACTGTGAGAGTCCCCATTCTTCCATCCTTTCCCCCCATTTTGATTACTCAGTGGACCAAATGGCATGCATGCAGACAGCTTAACAGGTTGCAGCACCTGCTCCTAAAATGTACTTTCATCAGCACTTAACAGCACTGTGCCCACAAAAGCTGACAGTTTGAGCATGTCTTGAGACACCCATGCAGGTACTACTGAGGTTTGTGTGCATGTGTGCTGGTAAAACACCTGCTGCTGATGGAAGCAGGACCTGAGGGTGCTCAGCTGGGGATCTTGTTGCTTCTCCCCACTGATGGACACGAAGGAAACTTTTCATTTTCTCTTTTCTCTCTCTTCTGTTTTTATCTTTGCCCAAAAGCTATTTTGACTGCCCATGTATCCCACCAGCTATGGAGCCCACTGATAGATCTCTGTGCATGTGAATCTGTCTCCTTTGTACCAGAATAGGTGACTAATATCTTTGAAACACCTAATTTTCTGACAGATGGAGGTAGGTCAAACAAATCCCACCCTCAGGCAGTGCTAAGATGGAGGGAGCTGGCAGAAGCCCTTTCCTAACATCTGACTTTTAAATACTTAGCTTATGTCCAGAGCCTTGAAGACTCTGAGCAACAGACAGTAGCAATAGGATTGTAGCTTATGCTGGTGGAATATCTTAATTTTTCATGCTCGGTCTTTCCAATATTTCCCACAGCTTCTGTTCTGTTCAAAAGTAAACCTCAGCCTCACAAGCACTTTTAAGTATGTGGTAACATTAATAGCCATAATCACATAAGAATTGGAACTGTGAGAAGTTGACTCTCTAGTTTAGTACCTGTAACTCAAGACTCACTAGCTGCTTTGATCAATATAAAGGTAATTAACTGGAACATGACAAAGAAATAAATACCAANAAAAAAAAAAAAAAAAAAAAAAAAAAAAAAAAAAAAAAAAAAAAAAAAAAGCAAAAGAATGTGGAATACTTAATTCAATTTCTTTGTGTTATTTTTATTATCAATTGTCATCACTAAGAAGATTCAAAATAAGAACATCATCCAAATTTTTAATCACTTTAAATACAGATTTGTGAAGCATCACACAATTACCTTTTATTCTCCCTTTCCTCCCATAAGAATTATAGAAAAAGAGCTGCTTTTAAAATAATGTGCTACAATACATAATGGCCAAGTATTTATAAAATATTAACTGTTAGTGAGACTCCTCAGAACAGTAAATTGTTACCCATTGCCTAATGAAAATGAAGCCAATTTAAAGCAGTCACTGCTGCAAAGATACCCACCACAGCAGAGGGTACAGACTGTAATGAGAAACATTACATCTTTAAAAGAATAAGAAAGAAATATGAAATACAGACAGTTCCAGTTGAGGTACACAAAACACAAAGTTCTTCTGTTAAGGCATTCTTTGAGAGGCTGGACCCACCAGCCTTCCAAACCAAGCAGACAGTAAGTGAGACACAGCAGAGCAAATTAGGAACACAGACACAGTTATGTAGTTTCTGGAGCAGAGCTGATTCATATTCAGCCTAAGAGAAGCCTAGGGAAAAAGCTAGCCTGGCAGAAGTACTCTGTTAAAACATTTGCTTACTCATTTTGCTATTAGGTATAATTCATAATTGAGCATTAAGGAGTTTGTTCGAGACAACTCAATGTTGAGAGTGCTCATAACTTTTTGTGAGCGTCTTAATGTGCTTTTCTTAAAGAACTAGCTTCTAGGAGTTATTTTTACTTAATTGTTGAGTTATAATTTTTAGGCATATTTCTGGCCTCAATAGCTGTGCTGACCTTCAAAAATTTTATCAGACGAAATAAAACCAGAAGGCAAATAAAATCAAGTGCAAGTATTGTTCACTTGTTTTTACTTATTTTTAAGTTGGGATTTTTGTACAGCAAAAATTAAGCATATGCTTATATGTTTTGCTAAATTTGAGTTGATATATGATGTAAAGCAGAGAACTGGAGTGAATGGGAGGCAAGTAAGACTTTTGGCTTGCAAACTAATGGCTCTCTGGAATTGGGACTTGGTCTGTCTTTTGTACAAGCTAATTTAGATTCTACTTAGCTAAAACACAACTCAGTGACATATTAATTTATTCAAGTTGTTCAAAAGTAATTAGTGAGCAAGTCAAGAAATATGATTAATAAAGGTTACAATATACCATGAGTCTGGAAAAAAAAAGCTATGAAGTATATAAGGGAAAAGTAGCCTTCATTTATATGGAAGAAAACTCACTTCACATAAATAGTAAATGTCAGTTAAAGCCAAGGGAAATATGTACCATGTTCAACAGTATTAAAACTGGCATAACATGAATGATTGTCAAAAACTGATGGAATCTGACAATGTTAAGAAATATTAAATAGGCAAGAGATTTTTTTATATTGTTTTACCGTTTTTGACAGTTTATATACCTAGAAAGAAGGTTCATTTATAGTTGTAAAATGCAACCTATTCAGTTTTGTTTCACATTCTCTGAGAGCAGTTATGAAAAGATAATTTGAGCTCAAATAAAGGTTTTTGTAATTGCTGTCAACTTGGCCAAATACTGTTTTGAGCAATCTGGACGAAAAAAAAAAAAAAAAAAAATTGACAGTATTCTTAGTTCAACACAAAATTAATAAAAGCAACTGAAAGAAAAAATGATTCTTATAGGGCGAGGGAAGTGAAGGAATCTGTTATTTCCACACATTTTTTCATCTTTCTCTCCTGTTAAGCACTAAAATCCACTCATTTTGATCTACAAGTTTCATCTGCATGAATGGGTAAATACCAGCTTTTTAAATGAAAAACAGTCTTTGACACTGAGTCATTCATTGACTTGGGATTATGTGATCACAGCATTTGCAAGTTTTTCTCTTCCATGTATATTTAATAAAATACGGTTGATTATCACTTCCTGTTTTAGCCAAGTAACACATGGTTTTTGTTTTCCAAAACCAATCCTGCTACTTTATTCCATAATTCCCCATCTTTCCTGCATGTACTAATTTCTATTCTATAAGATGAGTGGCACTCAGGAGGGAAACAGTGGTGCCAAAATTCCAATACTGTGTCTTAAATTAGTTGATATAAATATTTTTGACTGTTGGGACCAACATTGCCTTAGTATTTATGGAAGATAATAATATACCTATTTGGAAAAGGACTTTTGACCTACATAAAAAAGAACTGGAACCAAAAAGTCCAAAAATCACACACTTTGCCTCCTTTATTGAAGATAGAAATTTTGGAAGACTACAAAAAATTAAAATATTATATTAATAAAAAAATTTTAGCAAGAGATATATGTTTGGAAAATGTTTTCTGAAGCTGCACATGAACTTCAAAATACTAATTCTCAAGAATATGCACTATAAATATACACACTGGAATGAGAAAAATAAATTGAAATCCATAAGGCCATTCAGAGCCACTGCTTCTGCTGTCAGAATTAATGGCTTTTCCCTTCTTCCCTAAGGGTTGATTGCTAACACAGTGCAGCACCAGAGGCTTCCATCAATGTGATGAAACAAGAAGTTGTTCTAAGACCCAAAACTTACTTTGCCCCATTCAGAGCTGTAGCTACAAGATCACATTCTTCAAAATATATGTTTTCTGAGAGCTTTTACCTGATAATAATTTTCCCAAAACATTAAAGTCTGAACAACAACAACCCTTGAAAGGAAAACATATAAAATCAGATCATTTTGAAAACACATACACACACATACACATGCACACACACACACACACACATACAGTAGCCATTCACAAAACTACAGCCATTGAAGTAGAAAAAGGTAAAGTCAAAATGGCAGGAGTTGTAAGAATGTGAATAGAGCATCTCACATCAAAGGAATAGTTGTGTAGTGTTCTGCTGCTTCGCTCAGATACACGAGCTAAGACCTATGGGTCACATCCTCTGGGAGAGAGGCGTGGTGGAGTCACTAAGGGAGGAGGCAGAGGGCAATAGGCCCCATGTCCCCCTGTGCCATTTTGGGGCAGCTGTACCGCTTCTGGCAGACAGCCCTGAAAAAAGCCAGAGAGACATCTCAGCTCGCCTGGCAGAGATGAATCTCAGCAGTTTTTGCTGAAAGAGCAGCAAATTCTGCACTTTCCTTTGTGGCTTTTTCCATTTGTTTCTGTCCAGAACATTTTACCCAAATCTACTGGAGTTTAAGCCTTTGTTATCTGGATGACTAAATAGGACTGCCTAAAAACTAGAGAGTTTTATTTGGAAAAACACCTCTCTCATTTTGCAGCAAGGACACACCACTGAAAATACCTTTNACAAAAAATGTTAACACTGTTTATTTTTTGTTCAGCAAAATAACCTCTCTTACCCTAAAGAAGGTACCCTGAAACTGCAACAAAGTGGGCAGACAGTTCTGAGGAGGGGTTGCGTAGTTGGGGTCTCCAAACTTTGCTCCAGGTTTAATTAATAAATGCAGTTTGTATGGGAAGACAGGAGGTAAAAAAAGTACTTTCAACATCACCTGTCCTAGAGAGATATAAGAATTTTGAGGCAATGTGCTCTAATGGGGTCTGGTTTACATGCATCTCTTCAGTTATATAATGTCAGTCTTTAGTTATTTGACTCACATTCTACCTCTCAGTTTTAGGTATGAATCAAAGCCATCCCTGGTCAGAATGAATTATCCTTTGTCACTGAAACACCATCTGATGGAGCAAGAATTATATAAACTCTCAGTTTTTGTTTTAGGCAGTTCCATTTTTTCTGTCAGTGTCAAAAGAAAAAAATAGTCTTGGAAAGTTGAAAGCAGAATTAATTATGAATTTACTTGTTCATGTAGAATAATCTGTCTTTAAAATAGCTCAGCATTGAAATTGCCTCAAAGGCAGAAACATCTGCTGTAGAGCAGAAGCACATACACCCTGGCTAAAAACAGAAACCTGAGATTTTACTGTTGATCAGCTTTGCCATTGCTTGTACTTACCATTGGTGCCCAATTGCATTGCAAGCACTATAGAAGTTTAATGATTACTCTGAGTGACACCTAAAACACAATATGCAGGTAGGGCGAGTATGTGGAAGCAGAAAACCAGTGTCAAAATGCATTCACGTAAAATGATACAGTCCTAGGAATCCTGCCTCTTCAGCACAAAAAGCTCATGCATACATAGATCTCAGAAGGATTGTATTCAAGAAACAGATGGAAGTTTGCATATTTTTCAAAATGAAAAGTGAAGCAAAAA
>VZTR01033785.1:3792-18909 GCA_013400775.1 Chaetops frenatus | reverse complement strand
CCTCCCCTTAAGTCCTTTGCTATTGAAGATGATACTATACAATTTGTTGTACAGTTGAAATCAAGAGCAGAACTGGGAAAGGCAGAAAAGTGCCTGAAGCACCGTAATAATTCCAGCAGCAGCAAGTATCCAGGCTGAAGTTGGAAGACAACTGCAGAAGAACTATATCTACCATGAAACAGAAATTTCAGTTAACTTCTGATACTTGATTCTTTCTGTTTTACATAGCTACATTATTCCACAAAAGTCAGAAGGTACTGCACATCATATAAAATGGTTTTTTCCCTATTGCTGAGGGACACAAGCTCTCAATGCTTTACAATACTACACTAGAAATCTTTAAATCTTATTCCCTAGAAGGCTGCTGAGAATGAACTTAATCCTGAGAATACAGCTGGCATGACTTGAAAAGTTAGACAGCTCTATAAAATTGCTGAGTTCTGATGAAATCCACACACACCCCCCCATTAAAAGATTCGGATCCTGAAATCACTCCAAAGACCAGTCCTATTTGGGGTGAACCATTATCAGCTTTATATAACTCCTGCAATAACAGACCTAGGCCTTTTTAGACAATAAACTTAACAGTGCTTCTCAACAAAATGAGAAGTATCGTTTGTAAATGAGCTGGTATCTAAAAAACTTTGGTGGGGACTTTTTTTAAGAGGGACAGATGTACTAGTAAAATGCTAATTTACTACAAAAATTCTGTATCGCCCTACCAATTTAAATTTTACTTCACTTTTTTAGAATTAATTTTATTCCTTTGAATACAATGTTAAAGTAATGCATTCAGTGTTTCCTGTCAGGTTATAAATACAGAAAAAATAATAAAGAGTATAAACACTGAACATTTAAGTTTAACCTTGAACACATCAGATTTGTTGCATGACAACTGAAATACAACCTGCGTGTATGTGTTGTAACACCTTCTAATTACAGGTCTTTATACTATACCTATACTCACGGTACGTCTCTGTTCTGATTAAGCAGGAAAAAAGAAGTCCTGTGGACCGGAGAAGTTTGCAAATGACAAACAGTTTTACAAAATGAGCTGAATTTAGTTATTCTGAATAAAACTTTTTGGGAAGACATTTAATTATATATAAATAGCACATGATGAATCTGCATTACCTTTAAAAATAAGCTTCCCTTCACACTTCATCTCATTTTAACATTAACTATTATCACAATTATCATACATCTGTGAAGTCTTATTTTTCATAATTTCTATGGATCTCAGCAAGTACTCTTAAGAAAACTGAAAGAGCATGATAGCTTCAGATAGCTGCTGTTAGGAAGACTATTAAAAAAAAAAGGAGGAGATTCTTGCAAAAGTGCCTTAAAGGCTTTGTTTAGTACGGTCTAGCTCATTTTTGATTCTGCTTCTTTGAGGTATCAAGGCAATAAAAGCTTTTTGACTTGAGTACCCTGTGCTTTCACTCACTCCATTTACATGTACAAAATCTTATCTGGCGGCTTGGGTCAAATAATTTAGATTCACTTGTTGGATCTTGTTATTGGACAACGTGGGCACATCACAAAGAGAAACATTAGCATATTATACCTGAAAAAAATACATGTTTCTGATAATACTGGTAATACTCATATGTCCTTCTTCATTGGAACACAAAAAGTTGTGATCAAGTAGGTTATTGAGTTGCTAAACCAAAAAATGTTTACGATGAAGTGAGAAGAGCAACACTTCAACCATAATAAAAACGGGAGATGAGGGAGAAGAGTACATTACAATACACTCTGATTCAAGCCAAAGTTTCTGGATAAATTTAGAGCTTGTGCTCAAAGACATCCCATTTGTTTTTGTATCTCTGGGTTTTCTTGGTTTTGCTGGGGTGATTTTGTTTACGAATTTTGTTTGTTCGTTTATTCATATTCATGTTCTTTGGCATCCTCAGGAAATATCACTTTTCAGTTACATCAGTTTTAGAGGACAGGCCTAATGCTGGCTACCAAGAATCTAAGTATACATAACAGATGTGAAACTATAAGCTGAATATCATGATAAAAGTAATAAAACCTACGTGGTCCTTCCATCCATGCATTTATTTTAAAAGAGTTTAACATTATCATTGGCATTTTCTAGATGGAAGAGTTAGATCCAATAAAGAGGACAAAGGAAGCAAGAATGGACCTGGACAGTGATAGGCCTGTTCAAGAAGCTGACAAGAGCAGAATATTCTAAGACAAATATAAGAGGGGAAATGTGGGTTATTCACTTCAAACCAAGATCTTGTACTTCTATCTCTTACCCCAACTATAATCTATAATTCACCTCAAACTGATTATAAAGGAATAAGGAAGTTCATACTATAATAATCAGAACACTGATGTAAATCTGCTAGATGTTCATAACAGATAAGAGGTGAACATGTTCTTAAAACTGTATTTTAAACATAAAGATAAAGAGTGAACTAGGAAGTTTTGTCATATGCCATTTCTCTCCACTGATTTTAACACAGGAAAAGTATTTTTTAATATAGTTTCTACTGCTGTTGCCATTATTACCCATAATAAAAATGATCATTTTCTTGTATCTAACTGCTTTACAACAATGTGTCTTTAACATTAAGTTTTTAAGTACCTGCGTTGTTCTGAAAGAAATACCAGGGGTTTTATTCCTTGAACAATGTATGTTTTAAAAATATCTCTTGCTTATAGAGTAAAAGTATATAATACAAAAAGCATAAAACCCTCCCCACAAGCAAATATTCAAGCTCTATTTCTCTTTTTCCCCCAAACAGAAAAATCAAGGAAAAAAAAAATACAACTAAAAGGACAACATTTCAATGTTTCAAAAGTGAGGTAATTTGTTATTTTTTTAATCACAAAAGCTTTGAAAGAAATTTCAGAGCAACAAAGACTTTGGTAGGTAAGAGTATTTTGTCAGGCCATTCCACACAGGTTTACTGGGAACAGAAAGCCTCTCACAGCCCCTGATGTGCATAACATTTAGAACAGAGGAAGAACAAACCAGCTAATTTCAATTGCTAAACAGCACACAAGAATATGAAAATGTCATCCAGCTGCACAGGAGTCCAGATTCAGAATACAATTTTACATGTTTAAACTGGTCATTCTCCATGTAGACATTCTGATTTTTAGTTAAGCTAAATTGGGAAAACGTAATTAAGGGACACATTCAGCAAAGCTGACATACCTGAATATCAATTTTGTTTTCTCTGTGTAACAGAACACACAGACAATAAAGTCCATATTAACTATAACTTTGGGATNTTTTTTTTTTTTTTAAGCTAAATCTGTCACATGTAATTTCATAGAACCTATTTTCTTGCAACTTTTTCCCCCCACAGCTTCAAAACCTGCATTTATTTAGCCTCTAGGTCAATACAGAAGTCAATCTACTACATCCACCTACAGCACTGCGGCACCTATCCATAGAACAAAACTTACTTTTCCAACAGTCCTCTTTCCCTCAGTGTGATTTTCACAGTATTTTAAATGATACTATGTTCTTGAAAAGCATACTCAGAATTATAGCTAAAATAATAAAAATATACTTTGAGGTAAGAAAACAAATCCAATAAATGCCTACCTGAACCCACTGGAGATGAGCCAACACTAAGACTTTGTAAACTTCCATTCCTGAGCAAAGTTGGAGATTTTTGAAGACCAGTCACACTTCCTGCAGCAGATGCCACAGATGAAGTTGGGGAAGCAGAAGAAACTGAAAGATGGGAAAGACTTTCTTGACTTTTATTTCCTTTTGGTCTACCAGGCCCATGTTTACTTTGTTTATTTCCTTTCCGTTTCTTCTCTGTTACAGTTTCTTCTTCTATTCCAGAAGTTTGTGCTCGTTTGTATGCTGTAGAAGTAAGGCTTGAATTACTTATGTCTCCAGGTGAGCTGTCAAAGTTTTTAGATTGAGAAACAGCTGCTGACGATGAAGGGAGACCAATTAAGGAAGTGAAACAATTGACTCCCCCCTCTTGGCTCCCAGCCTCTCCTTTATGTACATCTTTGGTTGAGGAAGCCTGTTGAGAATGCGTGAAACTGTCACTTCGCAGATCTGTGTCTGTAAAACTCAAAAAATCTTGGGGAGACTGAACTGAACTTCCAGAAGATGACTTTATGCTCCCAGGAGTGCTCAAAAAGCTTCCTAAAAAAAGAAAGAAGTACAATTATGTTTTTCCCTGTAGTTGATGAAAACTGATGGGAAGTATTACTACCTTAGAATAAAAAACTTTAATGTGAAAGGACTTTATGGAAAGCATTACCAAGAGCTGAAGAATTTATAGTATTTATTTTTTAAATAACTCATTGGTTCTCTTGCTGATTTTCACCTTGCTGGATACAATTCTCAGATTCCTGTCTGAGATTCAGATTTGCATATGGGGCACAAACAAGGTGAAAACAAATAAAAGAAGAATAACAACTTCGTTGTTTAGGCAACTTTAACATGCATCATGTTTTGAAGCCATAACTTGGTGCAAATCAGAGCAGGTTTTTTTCACATACACACACATAAAAAGAAGGCTGATAGAAATGTGCTATGATCACATATACACTATGCCTGTAATCTTCCTTACTATTCTACCTAAAATCAAGGGTCTGACATGGACGGGGTCAAGGGAACAACTGGGCTTAATTTTCCCTGGCCAAGGAGGAGTTCCACAGAAGATGTATTTTTCAAAAGCAGAAGAGAGAAAGCGAAAAATAGTGTATAAAATTGGCATTTTAAGACTTCTTTAGCACTGTCACAGAACCATAAAGGTCTTTTGTGTAAAAGAATTACATTCCTTCTTCAGCATTTGGAATGCAGTCATTTCATCACTGTATTACTGCATTCAAGGCAGAAAATGAAGCACTCTTGGGAAATACAAACATCTACTTGAACTGAAATTCACTAATTTTACACAGGTGGGTGTATGTGGGTACTGTTTAACAGAATTCAGACTGACGACAACATCAAGAAAATACTCCTAAATACAGGACACAGGTATAAAAAACCCATGTTCTTTAAAATCTAGTGTTTTATCATTAGTTTAATTATGATTTAAAATACAATTTACATAAATATAGCTATTTTAAAAAACCCATAAAAATAACACTGTTTTGTAGTTTAAATAAGTTACATCAACTTCACCTAATGCAGCCTAAAAGAAATATATTCACATAGTAAAGATCTATTTTGCCATCTGCAGTAAGATTTTTCTTTAAATGAAGAATTCCAGAAGGCAATTTTCAAACCTTGGGGAATTTAAACAAAAAATCACTTTCTCTTCTTTCAGGTAAAACAACCTGAAATCTTGAAAGAGTTCCGGACAAATTTACAAGTGTTCACTGCATAAATAAACTTAAAGGAAAATCAACACCACAAAGTATAAATGACAGTCAGCTACTAGACACCACAGTGAAAATTACTGAAAATTACTTTATAGAAGGCCTAGTTTGTTGTGTTTCAAAATAAAATGTTTTATTAAGGAATTTTTTTTAAACTTTTAATTTTTTAAATTTTTTTTTTTACTCTGACAAAGATGCCGTAATAAAATTTGCTTTTTAGAAGTGTCCATAGTGGGTTTTAGCAAGTTCAAAATGGAAAAGATTTCGCATTACCTAAGGTAAATAAACCTTACATACTTTTTACATACTCACCTTCTGCTTATATATTTCAATGACAAAAAAATTAGGTAAAAAGGTTTTTCACTCTGAAGAAAATGGTACACTGTAAATATCTGCATCATGAAAAATTATTGAGCAGCCATCGGCATTAGATAGTACAGTTCTATTATTTAGCCAGTGGACTGACTAGAAAACATCAGTATTACTCCCTTAAAGAGCTAAGATCTCTAGACTCAAATTCATATTAAAGTTTACCCCAGACTAACATTTTGGCACATAAAGATGCTTCTGTTAGCAGCTAAAGAAAATAGCTTAGCAGTCTGAACAAAAGCATCGGTTTTGCCTTTGAAAAACGTACTACCTTCTTTTTCATGTTATAGCAACAAACGTTTTCACCCTGCAAAAAGTTGGATTTTTCCTCTAAAGTGAAATAATATTCTCAGTATTGAGGATAGAAGATTAACTACTTTTCAAGTTCTGCATATATAAAATTTCTAATTCATGTCAAAGCAGAAGCTGTGTTACAGCAACAATCAGTACCTTGCTGAAAAGGGCTAGCTGCAGTCACAGTTGTTCCTGGATTTCTTCCAGCACCAGGCTTTCTTCCCCTTTGACCTGAGCTGTGACCTGCAGATTTCTTCCCTTTGCTCTCTGACCCTCTAGCCTCTGAAGAATCTTTTCCACTTGAAACGTGTGTAGGAACTTCCTGGAAATTTGCATTTGTAAATCGAGCTGAGGTATCTTCCAACCGCTTCAAGGAGCCTGACATGGAGTTGTTACTAGTGCTTGTGTATGTCTGGCATTTTGAAAGAGGGAAGAAATTAAAGAAACAAGTCACACAAAAAACTGTAACAACTGTTTAAAAGACCTCATTCTTTCAAACATACACATACTAAAGTAACTAGAAACAGCAGGAATTACACAAGGTGAACTGTGAAGATTCTCAGCAAACAACTGAAGTACAAAACCCATCATTTTTTGGGGAAAAAAATGTATAATAGCTTTGGTTGAAATTTTTACTTCACTGAGGCAAATGGACGTATCTCATGGCTATAGTCTTTATAGTCTATTTAGATGGGATATTGCTATTTTATGTTAAAAAGTTAGAAACTAAACTTTTGATGCTTTTCTGAACATACAACTTTTATGCCTTTTTTGTTAAACTGGAAATGTTGTTCCATCAGCAGTGAAACTGTGGAAGGCTTCAAAACCTAAGAACCTGGATTTTTAAGACTTTATAGTCTCAACAGCAAACCAAAATCAATTCCCTGGAATGTGAACGATCCCCCATTCATCCAATTCCTTAAGAATCACCAAGTAAAGAAGACACATTAGAGAGCTGACTGAGACACACTTATTTAAACCCTCTCTCTGACAGGTAGGGAAACACTCTTGAGGTCCAAAAGCAAATTTCTTCCTTAGCCCCTACCCACCTCCAAGAATTCTGGCCCTTCTCCTATACTCATACACTCTCCACAAGGCTTTCAAATATTTCATCTTTAGGTCCATTTCTATTCTTCTGGTAAATTCTGCCAGAATTGTTCCTACTGGTGAACAATAGTCTGAAGAGATTTCACTGAAAGTAATCAGGTGGGCAGGGAAACTGCATGCACAACATGAAGAAACCATAAAAGGAAATATTGCTTTCATGACTGAAAAAAATGTGGAGTTGTGGTAACAGAATTTTAATAACATAAGAAAGAAAATTAAAGCAAATTCAGGAAAAAGAAAAAAATTCTACTGTTATTTATACTCTACCCACCTAGTAAAATAGCTGTTTAAAGCTTCTTAAAAAAAATATGCATCAAACCTAGAAGCTACTCATCTATTCAAAACAAGCCTGTCTGTTTTTCAGTTCTTTACAGAAGAGAATTTAAAACAGTACCTACAGTTACCTCCATTAAAGACCACGCAAACACATGCCTCTTAAAATTGAGCATACACACACATTTTCCCTGGCCCAACTGGGACACTTGCTGAATTTAGGCCTACAGTAGAATGTTTCTTCATATTTACATAAAGCTTTGTATATCAGCTATACAAAGTTTTCCATATTTTACTAAAATAGTTAAGACATTTACATAAATCTTACTTTTCAGTTGCAAATAACAGAAGACAACTAAATACACAAGCTTTGAGGAAAGCAAATATTTCAATCTATTTGGATACCAGGGCCAGGCAATGACAAGCAGGCATTAACTTGCAAACACTGTGCTATGATTTGGTTTGACTGCAAGCTTGAATCCCATTCCTGGCAGATTTTGAAGAATATGCATGCACAATACAGTTCTGCTTTGGAAAATTTTGCTCCCACAGGTATTTGCATTTCAGAAGATGCTATAAGGTGTACTATAGTCTACATGCTTACTCAGAGAATCATGAACACTAACATGATGAAATATATGCTAAGCACAGAGAGCTACTGTCATTTTTACACTCTCCATCTATCATTCTGTGTGCCCTGAAGAGTTACATCATCCATCTGCAGCAAGTCTTGTAACTTCTGGGGATTTATGGTAAATGTGCAATAACCACTCTTGGTATACATAGCATGTTCCAAAGTTTGAGTGGCCTTTAGCCCTGTGCAGATGTATAAGGCAGTACCCTTGCACAAAGAGGGGAAGGACCATGGCAAGTAATTCTCCACAAAAATGCCAAATGGTTAAGAGCACAGCCTGAGTAAAAAGCAACCAACCCAAAAAACCCCCAAAACCAACAGTGGGTTTGCATGGCCAGGTTTTGGTAGAGGGGCTATAGGGGGGGGTTTCTATGAGAGGCTCCAGAGGCTTCCTTCATGTCTGGCAGAGCCAATTCCAGCCGGCTCCAGGACCGACCCAACGCTGGCCACGGCTGAGCCCGTCAGAAATGGTGGCAACACCTCTGTGACAATATATTGAAGAAGGAAAAACAAAAAAAAGAGTTATTGGGCCGATGTAATTGTGGCCAGAGAAAAGCAACCTCAGAACATGTGAGAGAATCAACTCTGCAGACACCAATGTCAGTGAAGAAAGAGAGGGAGGAGGTGCACCAGGCACCAGAGCTGAGATTCCACTGCAGCCCATGGTGAAGACCATGGTGATGCAGCTGTGCCCCTGCAGCCCATGAAGATCCATGGGGATGCAGAGATCCACCTGCAGCCCATGAAGGACGCTCACACCAGAGCAGCTGGATGCCTGAGAGGAGGCTGTGGCCCTGTGGATCAAGCTCCAGGCAGGACCTGGAGACCTGTGGAGAGAGGTGCCCATGCTGGAGCAGGTTTCCTGGTAGGACTTGCAACCCTGTGGGGGGATCCACACTGGAGGCAGGCTGTGCCTGAAGGACTGCACCCCTTGGAGAATTGTTCCACATTGCAGCAAAGTGTGAAGAAGTGTAGCCCATGGGATGGACTCACAACTGAGAAGTTCATGAAGGACTGTCTCCCATGGGAGGGATGCTGGAGCAGGGGAAGGACTCTTCTCCTTAAGAAGCTGCAGGAGCAACCAGTGACAAACTGATCATAACCCTCACTCCCCCTCTCCCTGCACTGCTGGTGGGAGCTGAAGCTCAAAAGCTGAGACAGAATGTTTTTTACCAGGAGTAAATACAGGGCTGATGGCTCTTCCCAACTACAAAGGCAGGCAGAAGAGGCAGCAAGAGAATTCAAATTCCTCAATTAATGCAGTTGTTCTTAAAACATTCTATATCTATGCTCCAAAAGTGAAAAAATTTAGTGCTACGACATTAATCAAAGAGTAATCAGGCATTTCTTATTTCAAATTTTTTCAAACTTTTCTGATTCAGACTGAACAACATTTGCTGAGACATTACGGGGAGGCACAAAAGTGCCTCTCAAAATAGCAGGGGCTGAAACCTCAGTAAAATTTCTTGGAATTAAATTCTGCAGAACAAACAGGCAATTCAAGTACACTAACAAAAGGTAAATCCAGTTTACCGTGCAGACTTTCATGATTCTATCTAAAAAAACCACTCATCCAGATAAAAACATGCTTTAAGACATCACCTGCATAAATGGTCATTACCACTAGATTTACGAAGGTTTAAGATCTTTAAAAAGGAAAAACAAATTTCATTTCAAATTTCAGTTCTCCCCACAGGAACATTAAGGTAGCAAAAGTGATTATATACCGTGATAAAGTCATGCATTCAATACAAAGAAAGACTGCTGTGAAACAGAGTTCAGGTCAAATCAACTAGCAACTCCGTGTAAAAGGACACATAAAAGTAATACATTAATACAATATTCTGAACCAAATATTAATTTTAGAAAAAAATAAAGCTTGTTTCATTACTAAAATTTCAAAGCTTTGGGGAACACATTATGAGTTTATAACCTAGAAAAGCAAATGCATGTAAATGGTGTTATGCATGTAAATGGTGTTAAAAGGACTTCAGGAAAAAATGGAACTGAAGGAACTAGCCACAACAACAACAACAAAAAACCCACTTCCATGTATCCAGTAGATACTTTTTTAAAAAGCATAGTCGCACTTAGTAACCTCATTTAAAAGGCTGAGCACCAATTTTCCTGATGATTTGAAGCACTATAAAAAAAAGGCAATAAATGAAGTAAACAGGTTAGGTAAAGAAAACCCACATGCAAAAGATTAAATAAAAAAACTAAAAGGGCATGATGATATTCAAATTCCACAAATACTATTCTGTTTTAGTTTAATTAAGTTATAATTTAAATTCTAGAATTAGAAATTTTCTGTTCACTTTAATGTTTGCTCTAGCTCATCCTTGTGACTATCCATAGGAGTAAACTTTATAATCAGGAAAAGGGTAGGGAGGACAAAGCAATTAGAAATAAGCTTTGCAGAAAAACAGAATCCAACTGCGTCTTTGGCATTAAAAGCATACTCTCATAGGCAGGATGCAAAAGATAATCACTATTTCCATATATTTTCTTTAACTTTTACAAAAATATACAGTAATATCACTTCTGGTAAGAACTTATGATGATTAGATAATCAAAGTACAAGAGGGACGTAATTCAAGAAAGGTAAGATCATACATAGTATAAAACCTAAACAGAGGTGGTTAAGTTTAAAGAAGTTCCCACACAAGAAGCCTCTCTTACAGGCTGTGAATTTTAGACGTTGTCTCAGACTCAAGAGGAGTATATTTAGGGCAAATTAATAAAATGTAAAAAACAATCACGTGGACCAGTCAATACTACTCAAAGTGTTCTACAACCTAATTTCAATAGAAACTGTCACACCCACCGATTGCTAGCTCTAATTGCTCTTAAGTCAAAACAGCAAAGTGGTAAATTGACTCTACCTTTCTTCTATTTTTTTTTTTAATAGAAAGTTACTGACAGTTTCAGAAAACCACTGACTACTAAGTCTCACTTGACACAACAGCATGAAAGAGAATACAGTAAGAACAAGAAACAAGACTCTGAACAGAATTGTGAGTTACAAATAATGGGATGTTAGCAGGTATGAATTCTCAAGTTAATAATATTACTATTGAGAATAAAGAAATATGGAAAGCATGCTAAAAATCTAACTTGCTTGGAGATTATTCTTGAAATTGATACTACTAGTTGAGAGAATACTTGCAGAGGTAAGAGAAAGTTGATATTTCAACTGTTTCACCGTGTCCTGACGAGGTCTTGGTGTACCATATGCAAACACTCATTTGTTGAATATAAAACCTCAGCAACCAAACCACACACAGTTAACACAAGCCTCAACACCTTTGCTAAAACACAATGATCTATGTACTGAGCACGACTCAATTCAAACCATGATGCCCTGACTCTGACATGTCAAACATCCCCACATGAAGGAGACACATTTTTTTCCAACTTTGAAATCAGAAAACCTATTTCTCAATACTACTGTCCACTCTGTAACACCAACACTAGTGTCATTTTATTAGTGGATAGCAAAGGTGATTCTTGCTGAGTACAACTATTTAACCCTGTATGCTGCCGCTGGAATTAGGTATTTTCTAACACATCAACAGGAAGGAAAGGTTACAGAACCTAACAGAACAACCTGCTAATAAGGCATATTATATGAAGCATGAGCTGTAATTTCATAACTACCAGTTTTAAATGCATACAGGTTCAGTGTCAGCTCAGCATACATAAGTGAATTTTGAAGGAAAGACTTTCTAAAACTTCTCAAATTATTAAATATACCTCAAATAAATAAAATTTACTGGACTATCACTGGCACCTGACTCACAATTTAAGAACAAAACTTTAAGCCTTTCTCCATATGGTAAACCTCAAAGTATTTTAGGATTTTACATTACAGGAAAAATTACGAAGAGTGCCTGAAAATTATAGAATTTATGCCATTATAACGCTCCTGCATACATAGTGGAATGATTACATCATGAAACTTTGACATAAGTAACTGAAGTGGAAGAGGAGAAAAAACACATTGACTTACTTTTTCTGTAGTTACAGTAAGAGATGGAACCAAAGATGGTGAGGACTCCGACTGCTTCTTATATTTTTGCTTGTGTTTATCTTTCTCTTTATATTTCTAGAAGTTGCAAAACACAGTAAGAACTTCAGCTTCAACTTTAACACAATCCATTCTATATTGCATCAAGTGTTATAAACATTTAAGAGAGATGGCAATAATGTCCTGTGCTATTTGGAAAAAACATTAATGTTTTGAATGTTTTATAACATAATTTTATAAAAGCAAATCAAGTATTTGTATTTGTTTTCAAAGTGCACAAACTGAAATTCTTCTATTATAACCAACATTTACGAATGCACTGCATAATCCATCTTTACAATAACCACTTAATCAACATGAGAAACTGGATTAAAAACAGAGACATGGCTTCTGTTTCAAAGATCTTCACTCATTTTTTACCAAAAATCTTTCTGGATCTCTGCACCTGCACAGTATTTTTTGTTGGGATACTATGTAAATTAATGCAAGGTTTTAGCTTTGGCTCCCCTACTGACATGTCCATGCATAAGAATGTGAAATCTGATTTAGA
The DNA here is from genome assembly GCA_013400775.1 of Chaetops frenatus. Taxonomy (NCBI): domain Eukaryota; kingdom Metazoa; phylum Chordata; class Aves; order Passeriformes; family Picathartidae; genus Chaetops; species Chaetops frenatus. Next base: position 6,330 of record VZTR01033785.1, on the reverse strand, counting down.
TTTCATTTCCAAAAAAGGGACATACATTTTACAGACTAAATAAGTATTTTTCATGGTAAACTGAATAAAATATCAAAAGCTATACAAATCAAGTGTGATTCCTAAAAGAGCTAAGAATTTAATCAGTTTTCTTTTTTAATTTTCATATTTTTAAACAGTAATGAAGCATTGGCAGTGTGAACAAATTTGTAAGTAAATTCTTATCCCTGAGCCTTTATAATATAACAGAAGTCTTTCATACTGGCAAAAATCAGTTTTTGGAGGATTACAGAATCAGACCCAAATTGTATTTGTTTGAATAGTTTAGACAAATACTTTACAAAAATAGCCAGTCTGACAAAACTAACAATTAAACTTGGAACACAGAAGTTCAGTATTTTTTCCAGTCTAATCATAAACAAGACATTTTTTCCTTAGCAATGTAATGTGGTTTACTTAGACAGTTGCTATCAGAAGATGCAAAGAAACTGCAGTGGTGAGAGAAGGTTACTTATGAGCTACTGGCACACAAGTATTTTATTTCTTTAACTATGTATTTGTGCAATTTTTGTGAACTAACACAAAACTCTGCAGAACAGCACAATGTATGGATATTTGTTCAGACTGAGAGCTTCTACAGAGAGCTAGTAAAAAACATGCATACATATGGATTGACACAAGGGGTTTAAAAATCCCATGGAGCAGCTTGAAATATGTGTAAGTCTGACTAGCCATATGCAAACCCAGTAGTTGTTTTGAATCTTAAAAACTACCCATGCTGATCTTTCTCTAACTATCAAAATGATTGTCCAGACTTTCAAAAGAACATCATTTGTTCAACAGCGATTGCAGAACCGCTCTCACCAAGCACCAGGATGAGATGCAATACGTGCATGCTCTATTCAGGTATGACCAACTATCACCTTTCCATTTCTGTCACAATGGATGAAATATCAGAAACTTATTTCAAGGAATCAGCTTGAGAGAGTAAGTGAATGGGTTCTCAAATTCTCTGATAAAGTAGAATCAGTTAACGGACAACCTAGATGAAAAGCTGAAAGCAAAACACACTTATCTCTGCCCTTATGAACTGTAAATTCCAGGTGACTGACTCAGAGATCACCTTGTCTCTAACCAGCCCATATCCATTTAACTAAACTAATTTTGCCAGGAAGGAAATACAGTTTAACTAAGAAAGTTCATAACACAAGTAAAAAAGTTATCATCACCAAATTATCATGTAAAACTGTACTTGACAGAATACAATATAAAAAGTTATTTTAGTTCTTATACACTTCTAAAACTCAAAGACAGGTACACTTTAAAAAGTTGATGAGGATTTCCAGGTTTGGGGTTTTTATACACTCAAGCAAACTTGGGGCTTTTTTTCCACTCTGCCACATGGATAGAAATATGGGGGTTTTCCTTCATGACGAAGTGTGCAGATGTCATAATTACAATTATGTAGACCATAAGGTAGGCTTAAATTTTTAAAACCTAATATAGGTGTGTTGAAGGAGCTTTAGATCAGGGAGGTTTGTTTGGTTTCTTTGGTGTTTTTCTGGAGGGGAGATTATTTGTTTGTCTCTTTTTAGACCTGGAAAACACATTTGAAAGAAAAAAATAATATGGAGAGGAAGGATTCAAATGCACTGCACAGTCTTTTCAAAAAAGCCTTAACTGTAACAGTCCCCAAAGTGCTACCCATTCTAACAGAAAAGCAAGCAGAGATCAAGAAAAAACAAGCATCTACACCAAGACTGCCATGTTATCCATCCATTCCGCTGACACAAAAGACTTTCAGCAGTGCTAAGCTACAGAACTTACAACATCCTCAGTGTATGTGTTTTGAAAGACTTGAGTAACAATTTCTGGAACCCCAGGCAAGCTTCAAGAAGGAAGCTATGAAACGGCTAACCACTGCCTGCGTTTCTTTGGCTTTCATCATTCTACTGGCAAAGTCAAATCATCCTAAAGAATTTCTTTTTATTTACAATTTTGGAGCCAAGGGGCAATGACTTTAATACATTTTAAGATGAAACTTTGCAACAGTATCAGTAAACAACAAGAAAATTTTTAAATGAACATGTTCCATAATCTTTTCTGTTGACTTTCTAGTGTTCTTTCACTTCTAGTGTTAGTTTGCTCTAAAAGGCAAAGAAACATAAAATTCTGATCAAAGGAACATTTAGAAGGACTTCAAATTACATTTTGTAACATACTGAAATCAACAGTAGCTCCTACACCTAAGAAGGTGTCAGGAAGGACAAGGGACACAAGAACAGCAGGAAAGAAGGGGGCATAAACGACTACTTGTCTGGAAAGAATATGCTTGATTTCTGTGAAGTGAAGCATCAGCAGCTACATCAAATTCCTCTCCCAGATCGAAACCAGCAAGACAAATTTTGCCAGGACAGCTTTTCACTCAAAGCCACTCCAGGAGTAACCCATCCAGAGGCCTTCTGCATACGAGTATCTCATACAGAAGACATCTGCTGTCCTTAACTCTGCATTCCCTCGTCCTTTTACGTTATACCTCCTCTTATTATTTTTCCTTTT
>VZTR01033784.1:1823-19021 GCA_013400775.1 Chaetops frenatus | reverse complement strand
CGCGGGGCGCTTGGGGCGCGGCCGGGGCCGGGGCTCTCTCCGGCCGGGCGGTGATCGGTGCTGAGCCCCGGGAGCGGGCGGGGCGGCGCGGGAAGCCCTCTCCCCTCAGCGCTCCGAGCCGCGTGTGCGCCGTGCCCCGAGCCAGACATGGGCGTGAGCGAAATAGGCATCGATTCGGGGCTGGAAGCGCTCGGGGAGCCCGCTGAGGGCTCCAGCCACGAGGGGTACTCCGGCGGCCTTTGTGCATTGTGAGGCTTTCTAAGAATTCGCCAGCTGCTGATGCCCTTCGAGCTAATAAAACCCATTCAGGCTGGTGTTACTGCGTTATGCTTAGGTAAGGCTTCTTATCCGGTTTTCAGAGCAATTTATATCATTCCACCTCATGAATTAGACTCAAACCTGATATTTCATCACATACTTGGTGCTCTAACAATAACTTCATCTCTGCGTCTGCTATTCCAATTATTTCTTTTTCCCAGGAAGAATAAATTAATCCCCACATTGTGTTGCATTCATGATGATTAGTAGGTTTTCAGTCAATTTTCTTAGCTCCCCTCTTCTTTCAATTTTTTCAAGACTTTAGGCTTGTAATCCCTTTTCTGAGTGAAGAGGGTTGTTTCTGTGGCTAAAGCTCAGTGACCATTACTAGCCTACATCTAGTATTCAGTTTATAAAATCATTGCCATCTATAATCATGAGGTGCTTGAAAAGTTTTTCTCTCATAATAAAGGAGTGCTTTTAGGCATATTTTATACATCTTATGTCCTGTGTCAAGCTTGATCTAATGCTGCTTCTAAAATGGCTCTATTTTCAGAGCTGGTCACTTATTCTGTGGATGTAGTAAGATGGCTTTCTAAGTTTGAAGGATGATTTAACAGGAAAAAGGTCTTAAGCAAGGATGCAGTGTGCCTGTAATGCTGTATTTGGGCTTTTCACTGACACTGGACTACAGGTTACACTGTGCTGCACGTAGGCTGGGGTAAAGAGAAATGTTCAGACATTTGCTATATGGAATACCAGTAAGAAAACCGAAATTTTCATTCACTCACATTTTCCATTATGAAGTCAGAGAATACAGAGCTACAAAAAATGTAGCAGAGGAATTTTTCATAACAAGTGTAAGAGTTTAATTATATTTGTATGAGTAGAACAAAGTGTTTTACTTATTTGGAAGTGGTCTAATCTTAGAATTTTTCCTAAGACAAAACTCCCAATGGAGACACTTCTTTTTCTTGTAGTTAGAATTAAGATGGTTTATTTCCAAACTACAAAAAGTGGTTGTAAGGAAACATGCACTTTAAGTCATATAAATGGTTCTACTACTTTTCTAGGGTCAGGAACAAAAGGTGGTGACAGACTGTACTGGGAAGAGATTCCTGTAACAGACTATTTTGCATAATTAATCAGAGAAGATAAGCGATTTGGGTGTTCAGAGAATGTGTGCAAATGTGTTACAAATGTTCTCTTTGTAGGGAAGGGAATTGTAGAGAAGTTTCTTGCTTGGATTGTGTTGCTCTGGGGTGCTACATATGGCCATACGTTTTGATGACTGTTCTCTTTGGTTTGCCAGTAGCAAGAACCTTAAATGAACCAGGTGATTATAAGGAAGCATGAGGAGTACTGTAGCAGTGATAGAAAAACTTTGTGCTCCCCATTCTCACTAAAAAAAAAAAAAAAAAGGGCATTTGCTGAAATCGTGCTGACCCAAAGCAGGCAGGGAAAGTATGGAAGAAGAAAGAAGAAAAGCACATATTGAGATTTCCTGGTTGTACTTCCTTTTCCTTTGGAAATATGTAGCTTGCAGCTATTACGAGTCATGACAATGCAAGATCACGAGGCAAACATTGGAGGAGAAGGTAAGAAATTTAGTTCTGCTGTGGTTTTTTTACCCTTTTTGACATCAACAAAATGTCTCACCGAGGTATCACTGTCCTCTCTCCCATTGGTTCACTTGCTGAATACTCACTTAAATTAATCAGATTTTTGATGAAACACTAAAAATGGGAAGTCAGTGTCCATGAAAGTCAAGTCAACAAATATACTCAACTTGAGTATATTTGTCTTATTGGGATTAATGCTTTCTTTGAAAAATCTGTCCTTAGCCTTCTATGACAGTCTGTTTCAAAACAGATCCCATAGTGAAATCAAAATATAATTAAGAGTTGATAATAAAACCTAATATGCCAAATATCAGTAGCAGTCAAAACCTGATTATGTCATGCCATAAAAGATAAAATATCACTGTTATTATGAGTATGAATGCCATCTGTTAAAAATTCTAAAATAAAAAAATACCAAGACTTAAAATAAGCAATCCAAGAAGCCAAAATAGTTTGTAGCAAACACAGATATTTTCCTTTTCACTGGAATGAGTTGTTCAACAAAAAATATTGTAACTTGTATCGTACTTTAAAAAAATCCCCAGAAACTAAAAATCAAGCACCTCAGTAATCTAGGCAAGCATATGCAATGTTCTAAATTATGGACAAGAAAATATGTGTTAGGAGGTACTGGCTGTGTTTTGTGTCTACTTTGTAGACTAGTGACAGGTTTTAATTTTTCTTTATAAAAACTTAATTCATTTAAGAAAAATTCTATATAGGTAAAAAAAAATCTTATTTTAAAAAAATTATTGGAAACTACAGGACATGGTTTAAAGTATTTTGTTGTAATGTTACTTAGAAATTATTACATTTCAGATTGCACATTTTATTAACAAATGAAGTTTGGGCCATTGGAGAGCTGCCATTAGTTTCTCTGCTGGAATTCCTTGCACATTTTGTACTATTTACTTTTTAAAGACCTTTATTGTCTACATGTCTTTTAAAATTTATTGCATTTATGTAGATGTTTACCACTGCAATTAAGATTTTTAGCATTTGAAATTAAATTAGGCCAAATCTCGTATTTGACATTACTTTGAAGATTCTTTCTAGCATGTCTTCATCATTTGAGATGTGGCTGTATGATGTATGCATATCATATGGCTGTATGTATGATGTATATTCAATAGGTCTTGCATGAATAGTTGTATGACAAGTAGAGATTCAAGTTTATCATTAAACATATATATTTCTAAGTCAGTTCAAGGCATCGGTTTTTGTGTAAGAAAGCAATTGTTCAGGGCAGAACATTAGTATCTATTTAATTTTAAAATTACAATAGGATTTAAGCATCTGCTTAAATTGACAAGGGCTTCTAGCTATGATGTAAACAACAAATTATTTTTTTATAATAAAGGCAGCAAAATTTTTTAGAAACATCAGATTTTTGTAAGACTTTTGTTTATAGATTCACCTGCTTTGAGACAATTGAAAAAACCATGTTAATGTCTATAATGAAGCTTTTTACTTGTACCGTAGGTATTGGCTGCAGCTCATTTGGTAATATGCTGTTCTTCAATGTTTTTGGTTGTCCTGCTCAGATGATGGCAGCTGTAGGTCAATGCTAGGAAATGGCTCACCACACAGGACATTTATTTTTGTAGATGGGATGTCTAGAGCAAGCTGACATCTACTCTCTTTTTGTATGAGTGCACGTTTCACTGCCCTCAGTTGTTCTGCTGCTTCATGACCTAAGCCAGAGCAAATATGATCTCTAGAGATTAATTTTGCTTCACCACAGAGAGACCTCACCAAGTCCTGTTCATTGATTCAGACCCCAAGCACCTCTTGAGCTTTAGGACCTCCACAGGCCTTCAGTCTTCAGGAGAATCTCCCCCTATCAGAGCATAGTATTTTGTGATATTCACTTCTACTTGTTTCTCATTCATGTTTCCTATTATATGATAGTTTTGTTAGGTGGAATAGATGGTCTTGCTAAGAATATTACTGCTTTCAGATTTAATTGAGATTTAATGTATTTTAACTGACATTCTCATTTGATTCAAATGCCCCCTTCCACAGTTCAGACCTTCACTGCTACTTTTAAGCACTCTCCCAGCTACTTGAACTTGGCAGTATTGTTGTACACATTTTTCTTGATTTTACTGCTCTGACTCTTTAAATTAGTTTCTTTGTATTACTTAAAGTCAATTTGTGAATTGATTTTCTTCTTGCATATTCACCATTCACACTCGAATTAGCTGTTCTAAGAGAATGGTGCCCTGCTAGTAGAAGCATTTAAATGAACCCCCTTGTGCAAATCAGCCCCGGGAGGGTAATTTCTTACAGGGAGCACACTAAGCCCAGATGATAACCAAGCTGTGACCTTACATGTTATTTCTGAGAGGGTATTTCTTTCATGAGAGCCCCTGTCTGTACTTCCTATGCATATATATCTGCCTCTGAACAGAATGCTGTGCTGTCCCTGCTTGAGTGACAAAGCCATTTTTCCTCTGCCCTAAGGCAAGGGGAAAAATGCTTGTAGTCTTGCACTGCCTGCATGGGGCTGTCTGGAACCCTCCCTTGGGATGGCTTGGCCATGCCTTGCACTTCATGCATGGCTATGCCCATTGATTATTGCAGCTAAGTCCATATAGAAAATAGGTCAGCCATGCAGTGGCTCAGGAAGAGAGCTTTAATTGTGTGGTTGTAATCTAGAAACAGGATGTGTGTATCATCTTGGAGGAGACTGGAACCACTTCCAAAGATGTTATCAAGCATTGTGGAATCTAGCCCTTAGATAGCTATTTGTATTAGAGAGCTGCAGGGAATATCCCTTGCAAGTCATCCAATTGCCTCTCTGTGAATAAAGCTAAAATTTCTTGTTAGAAGGCAGTGTACTAAAATTCTTTGGTTATTTTCCCCTCCACAAATGGAAATTGAAAGAAACATACATTTATGAAGTGAATCTCTTCCTCAGCCCAGTACTGAGTTATTCAGAACAAAAAATGTATCTCCCTTTTGGGGAAAATGTATTTTGTGGGAATCCTCCTGGTGTAATTCTAGAAAGTCACTGATTCCAGAGTGTGCAGTAAAACTTATGGTTTCTGTGATGCCACATACAGTAGTTGCTGCTAAACTCTACTTTTAATGAATAATAGCACAGAAACAAGTTTCTCAATAGTATATTAACCAGAAGTGTGTTACGTAGTGATGACTGCCTTTCTAATGCTGACCAAGGTAAACATGGGTTTAATTTCATTTTAACCTTGCATTTTCACTTGGCACTTGATACAGATGCAGACTGACAAAAATTGTTCAGGGAAAGCTGATTACCCTCCTCGGCAAATACAGGAGCTCTTCACACACAAGAGAGCATTAGTAAAAGCCTGAATACAACAGAGGAGCACCTCAGTAATATTTCTAGTTTTTTACTTGGAAAAATTGGGACTTTATGTTTGCTTATAATGATTTCTATGATTTGAAAACACAAGACAAAATACTCAGGTGCTGCCTTCTGGTTAATAGGGAGTGGCATCTGCTTACAGAAATAACTGCCTTTCTCCCTAGCCCTGACTGCAGGCATCCAGGAGCCTAAAATACTCGTTGCAGTTCTTGTTTTAAATAGAACTGCTAAAAATGGCAAAATTTCCATGTCTTCAGAGAAAGCATGTATCAATCTAAATTTCCCTTTTTTGTTTGTTTGTTTGTTTGTTTGTTTGTTTTTGTCAAAATTGTCTTCATAGTTGTCTCTTGCTCTTTACACTGGCAAGCTGAAAGTGCAAAACCATTTGCCTTCATGATGAAAAAAATCTTTGGCTGACTGAAATTGTTGAAATTTTAGTGAAAATAGAGCCATTAGTCCATAGAACTCATGAGGCATATTTAGAGGCAGGATTTTAGAATTTCCTCATGGGAAGAATGGTATGACGGGAGGGAGTCTTGTGACTTAGGTAACTTAGCAAGGCTTTTGGTCAATGGGGAACTGATTTCTTTTCCTCAAAAACATCAGGAAATCTTGACAGAAATAATTACAATTGATTGTAGATTTAATTAAATGTTTATTTTGATAAAGTTAAAGGTTCCCAAACAAGTTGTATGATATTAAAAATCAGCCAAGGGGAAATGCATTTCCTTTAAGGAATTATGAAGCCTTCAGAAATAACATAATGACATTAAACCTGCTGTGTGTTAGCCAAGAAGATTTAGCGTGAGGTTATGTTCTGCTTGCATATTTAGCACCTGCACCCTTTTATGAGTCCTATCTGCAAAATCTATTCGAATTTTATTTGTGTAAAGTGTTTTCATCCCATTGTTTGTTTTAAAATCTGAATGCCAATTTTTATAAGGTCATTTATAAAGTGATTTCCAAATCACTCTATTAAACTGCCCAACAAACTTGTGCAATCTCTTAACTTGTGCTAAGACATCTGGATTCGCTTCTTAGCTTGGCTGCAGTCTTTCTTTTGTGATCTCCAGCATGCCTCATTTCCCCACTTAAAAAAGAAGCATTGTTATGCTCCATTTTCCTGTCTTAGCCATCCTGAAGGCAAACCCTTCAGGTCAGACATCATCTTTTACTGTATATTTCTGTATGGCCCTGTGCTTAATTGGAGCCCTCTGGGTTAAAAGAAGCAGGTAATAGGACTACCAACAGCCATAGAGAGAGAGAGCAGAATGCTCAGTGGCACTATTTCTCTGCTAAGCAACCTGCCCAAGGATGAACTCACAGAAGGTTAAATACCAGTATTTAAGTGTAAACCAAAGTTTTGTAAGAATTTTTGCATGTTATGGTCTTGATGACTAAATAGTGAGACCTTCATGAATGTTAGAAGGTAATAAAATATTTCCCTTTGCAGACAAAAACATTTGGTTATGGGGTGGCAATGAAATAACACAGAGGAGACCAGTCTTCAGTCTCAATTTAGGCACAGTTTGCAAAACCTTTTGATATACTCATGAGGCAGAGACCACATTTGTAGTGTGTCACTGAAACTCTGCAGCTGAGGTGAGAATTATTATCAGCTTTGATCAGGTTCGCACTTAGCCCTATATGTCACATGCTCCAGATCTGTGGGAGATGCAGCATGATTGTCAACTATATGTGGAAAAAGTCATTGACCATACCAATAATAAATTTTAGAACCAGTGGAGGCATGGCTAGGCACAGCTTGAAGTGTGCAGCTATAACATGTATGAGATAGAGGTGGGCATCATGTCACTCACGATTCTCGTAGCAGATTAAAGACTGGCACTCAGAAATGCCAGTAAAAAACTGGATTTAATTGTTGCTTAATACATGTAATGTAGTTTCATGACATCTTCCTTTGAGTTTCTCTTTGAAAATTATTTGCAGTTCTAAGTAATAATAAGTTCTAAGCAAAGATGGGTTCAAACGATAGAGGGGAATTAAAAAGAAAAAATGTCTTTTCAAATAGGCTTTGAAGTAGTGAAGAGCAAGGACTACTGATGGGATACAGGGTTATGATTTACCCACAGCAAAAACTAAAACAGAACACCTATCCCTGCCCATGTTGTGGGCAGAATTTTGTTAGCAGTAAATTTGTATATGGAAAAATTAGATAAGAAACTGAAATGAGAGAGTGGTAGTGGCAGAAAAGCATCTAATGGGGCTAATGTGTTTAAAGAAATAGTTAGATTTGATTGCTGCTGTTGTAAGTTACTATATTGTAAATAGCTGGAGTAAATATGCCAAAAAAGACAGTTAATATGGGTTTATATAACAAATACTCAGTGTTTTCTTTCCCAACTGTTACACTACAGTAATGGAAAACACTCATAATCTTTAGTAAAATATTAATAAATGCATTCAGATCTTTAAACTTAGGTTTGACACTCTGTCTTTTAGCAAAGAAGCTGCATTACTTAGGAATGCAATCCTGATGTCAGTATAAAATAGTATGAGCATTGTGGGATTTAGATGCCTGTTGAGTTGAAAACCCAGAGCAAAGTTTTATGACATTAATATGTTGCAAAGATACTTGTATTAGTGTGAGAACTTAATTTCTCCATCATCACAAGATACTTGTAAAGTTAGTGCTTGTGTCTCGTTAAAGCTTGTCAGGTAATAATAAACAAGTATTTAAAATAAATGTTTTGTGTTTTCCACATCACCTAAAGTATAAGCAGAAATGTCCAATATTTCTGACCCCATATAAAGGAAGCTTTACACAGTGCAGCAGACTTTCTTTCCTCCCTGTGTTATTTTTACCTGTTGAGAGTGCACTCTGCAAGCTTCAGAATGCTCTAGAATGCCAAAATACTTTAGAAATGTTGTCTTCATCTTGGCAGGAAATTTTTTGCAGAGGAGATACTACCTTTCTTTATCCTTAAACTTAGGTCTCTGGTTTACAGCCTCCAGGAACTCATGTATCTCATTCCCTCCCTCTGCCCCCAGCTATTCTCATGCCTTCTCAGCATTTACTCCCTCAGAAAAGGGGGAACTTGCTATGTAGCATCCTCTTTCTGTGCACGTAAACAAGTACAGAGGTGGAACCTCTTATTTGTTACATGATTTCTTTCATCAAGGGTCCAGTGAACAATAATTTTAACTTTCCAGTGGAAAGAGCATATCTCTTCAGGATAATATTCAAATAACATTCAAAACCTATTTGAAGTACTCCTCTGAGTACATAGGCACTTGCTGCTGGAATTTGATTTTGGTTCATTTTTAGGTTTTCTGCCACAGTTCACTGGCCAGTTGCTGTGCTCTTTCACCTCTGAAACAGCTGAACTGTTTTATTTGCTGCTTGGAGCTATTATTCACAGCACCAGTATGCAACACTGCAAGTTGGAGACATCCTCTTATATGGCTCCATTTTTGAAATGAATATAGTTTCTTAATATAATGAAAGAAAACAGGTGTTCAGTGGTGGATTTCCATTTTACAGATTTAAAAACCAGTACATACAGAGTGGTAATTCTTCAACATTTTGGTGGGAAATTGTACTTGAAGAACCTTTGGCATAGTACAGCCCCTACACTTAAGGTGAGCCTTAGGTCTCTGGGTAGCTGAAGTGTTGAGACAAAGATGTTTATCAATAACACTTTATTTTAGTTTGGATTCTCAACAAAGTGAATCTGAGATGACTCTTGCTACTTTTCTTTGGTTGTTGCTCCTATTTGGGAGCTCCTCCAGATCAAGATTCTCGAGCTGTGTTCTGTGCTCATTTTGCCTGAGGACTGAAGCCCAAAGCCTCCCAGCACTGAATCATAAATTGCCACACCTTGAACTAACAACTGGATGCCCCTTTAGAACTCCTTACCTCTGGTTGCAGTGGGAGGAAGGTCTGGCTTGTGTTTATTGGTGATTGCTGACACCAGTGCACTTCCATGCTGCCTCACTGGAACACAGGTCAGGGCCTTGAAGGGAGCCAGGTAAGTAATGCTTCCATCCTGGGATGTCAGATACATGTGCAGCACTAACTGGTGTTTCACAAGCTCTGATGGAGAGAGAAAAGAGGCTCCTCATAGACATATTATGAAACACAAGTGAAATATCTTTAAAAAAGAAAATGTAAAATTATGAAACGGAACCTTAAATCGGTAACAATGGACATCTGGCCTTTATGTTACAAATCAATGCCACTTAAAATACTAGAAAATAACATAGGAAATGTCCAAGTTTAGGAAGTTTTTACTTCTTTATTAACAAACACGGCAGCCCCGTTAAACAGTGCTGCAAAACAAAGTATGTCATTCCTAGCCCTCCAATAGATGCTAGTGCAGCAAACCGGTGAAACTAGAAATTGAATCTTGATAGCCAAATCAAGGTAATAAACTTGTATCCTTCCTTAATTGTGAAACAGAGAGTAATATGTAATCAGCAGTTATTTGAAACACAGAAACAACAAACAAAAAATTTCTTCTAAAATCTAAAATACTGCTGGAGAGCTCCATGAAATAGCATGTTCTGTAGGCTATACTGACTACTGACAGATTACAGAAAAATTATTTGCATAAGAACCTACCAAACTTTAGTGGATTTGTAGTAGAGAGAAAGCACTTAATGAGTAAGAGAATTGTCCATTCCATTACAAATAGTTTTGCTCTATTGCCCATATTTTCCTTATTTCTTAAGGATTTTTTGATCCTCATGTTCTTCTATAGGTTTTCTTCTGTTCTTTCCTCCTTGATCTTTATTCTGTCTGTATCTCTCTTTGTTTTATCTCTCACATAATAAAGAACAGCACATATTGCAAAATAAATTAGAAAAAATAGAAATCTGCAATCTGAAAAATGGAGACAAGCTTTGATCTTTCAGACTTCGGTAAGAATACTGTGATGTTAACATCATTGCAGCCAGTGTAGTTATACAGGTTATGAAGTGAAGAAATATGGGTGATTCTAGGTACCCTGCCTAGAATAACTCCAGGAAGATTACCCTGTGATTCATGCAATGCACAGTATCTGTATTTACCCAATGAGAGAAAGACCTGAGGACATTGGACAAAAAGTCACAAAAAGCAGCAGAAGAATCCTTGCAGTTAAAATACATTTCATTTGCCTCAGTAGTTAAACCCTGAATTTGTACCTCTAATTAGAGGCTGGCAATTGATATGTCCGATCAAAGTTTCTGCACTGTTCTTTGTTAAGCATTTCCTGGATTTCCATTCCTCTATATCTCTTAATCTGTTTAATCTCTGTTAGTCTGAAACACCTGCCACAGAAATCAGTGAATTTCAGTGGAATTTGCAAGCATTGCAAGCTAAGCATCTATTTTTGTGCCAGTCGGTAACTAGCACTCTGGCACAAAAATATCCAAAACTGAAACAGAGTTTCAAAAAGCTGGATGATACTATTTTTGCAGGATTTGAATGTTCAACTTTGATGTTGTTACAACAGGCTGCAATTCAACAGCTAGTGTACTTGAATCGGTATAACGTATGTCTTGAAACATGCTAAATCTTTCTAAATGTATCTATTATAACTGGAGGAACAGCACTGGCCAAGGCTTCTACTATTTGATATGTTTTAACTGTAAGGGTGTATCTTTTTTTTTGTTATCACTAGTGAGGATTTGGAAATGCAGCATTATAAATAAATTGTTTTCCATGTGTCATGATCAATACCTCAATGATTTTCACTGTATCTATTATTAAAACAAGAAGCTACACTTTAATGACTTTCTTTGTAAAGGAGCTCACATTTCTACATCTCAATAGACTGCTATGATTTAGATATGTCATAGCTGAATCTCCCATAAATATTTTCAGCTTTCTTTTCCACAGGGCCACATTTTCCCCTCAGTCTTTACCTCAAACAGCCGCCAGGGCCAAGGGGAAGTTATTAAAGAATATGTGCTAAACATGGCAGTTATCTCCTAGTTAATTTTGCATTCCTTCTCCCTGCTGTTCCCATTTGCATGTGCTGACTTTTCCTGTGCAAAAGTAATCTGAAAAACACTCTGTGCAATTTCATTTCTTTCACATGCTTAAAAGAAGAGTTGAATAAATGGAACGGAAGGATTTGGAAGATCAGTAGCTATGATAACTTCAGCAATAACTGGAGACAATAGCAAGCATCACAGATTGAACATTCAACAGGAAGCCAAAATCTGCTTCTGGGTTTATTTAAACTTTAGTTTTGTTACACACGTGGTATACTAACAACAGGGTAATGTTAGTCATTAAGTGCTTATTTGTTATGATTAACGAGATTAATTTCTGTTAATACCACATGTGCAAGCTCAATATTTCACAAAAGCTCTCATCTTTACTTAGCTTCATCATTTTAGTGAAAAAAGGAGCCTGTGTTTCGAAAGACAAAATAAATTCACATATTTACCTAGCTTTCTCTGCTTTAAATGCATATCTGCTGTACTTTGCAGAAGAGTATTAGAAAGCACCTAAACAATATACTCAAAGTGGTATTGTAATGTGTTCCTAGAGCATTCAGTCTCACTGGATGTGCTGATAATCTTTTCAAAGGTAAGATGCACTGCTTTTGTGTACTCAAATCTTTTTAGAAGAGCAGATTTTTGAAAGAGCTGGGCTATGAATAAGTATTTGTGCCTGTACCATTGTGTGCAAAATGACAGGCCAATCAGTGAAATAAAAAAGGAAGGTGCTAATTTACAGTGCACATGGGCTAAATCAGCAATTCCAATTATTTTTAAACATGTTTTGTAGCAGAAACCATCTGTAGGCATTTAATCAAAAAGGAAGGTGCCTCTTGGTCCTGCCCTGCAAATACCATGGAAGAGAACAATTGAGAAAGTAGCTGATTTCTCTGCTTCTTCAGAGCTGCTTTTCTTTACAGGGACCTACCTAAAGCAGAATCAGTATATGTATGATGTCTATGAAAACACCCCTTCATTTGGGTTGATTACACATCTTCAATCAATATGTTTTTTCAGAAAAAGTACAAGGACATGACCTCAATGCTGCAGGACAAACCATTTTTGCTAATTAGAAGTTCCTGTTATTACCTTCCCTTGCATAGTTTTTAACCTTTCTGTAATCTCAAATGGCCTCAGTTCTGTGATTATTGCATCTGCACACTTAGCTGCAAAAACCCAGCATTAAAAAGCCAAGGTCATATTTTAGTTCAAAAATAAGAAAACATGCAAATCAGTATTTCAGTGACAGCAGTGACAGACCTTTTAGGTTTAATCCTATTCCTGCTATATCCAGAAACCTGCTATTGATTTCGATGGGAGTTGGCATGAGTGCTTAGCTATGAATAAATATGAAAGGTAGTTGTCAGTGATTTTCAATGTAAAAATGATTCTGTAGACATTGTAAACAGAAGTGACAGGTGGCAAATACCCAGTCAGAAAACTCTGCAACTGAAATCTGCTAATGAAACGCTTTTCTTTCTACAGACCTAGTTTTCAGACACTTCTCTAAGATCTATGAAGTTCATGGAAACTTTTAGTATTTTTATTTATAATACTTCTAGTACCTTTATAAATAAAACTTGCTGTTCATTATAATTTAAAGCTGTGAACACAAAGGGAATATTTAACCATATGCACTGTCATTAGAAACTGCAATCAATGTTTTACATTGCTCTACCATGCTCCAATATATTTTGGAAAATAATATTTTATGCAAACCTGTGTGTCAGTTGCATAAACAGTTACATCAATTTCAGCAAGATAACGTGCAGGTACAAATCTCAGCAAGATAAGTGTCTTTCAAGAAGTAGGGGAAATTCTTTAGCATCTCTGAAACATGCTTCACAGTTAATCCAGACCATGGTGCTCAAATGAGAAGTTACTTCATGCATTAGAAATTTGGAGTTTTTATACTCCAAATTGTTTAATTTATTAAAAAAGAGATGCAGCAATCCTGGCTAAGTCATGAATACTAGTTAAAGATTTCATTAATGGTATGGGATAAAAGGTTACTAGATTTCACTTCTATAATGAAATAATTTCCATTATTTTTTACTTTATTTGCTCCTAAAAAGCATTTTCGATCTATGAAATAAATAAAAATCAGATTTTGCAGACATTTAAAGTTAAAGGTCAAGTTAAATGAATGAAGTGCTATGCATTGGTAAATTTGAGACATTGAACAATAAGTAGGTTTTTGGAAGGAATCAGTAAGCACAACAATTAACAATTCATGTTCTAGACCCTCAGTGCTTCTTTTGTGGATTCTAATTAAATTCCATTGGCTATGGGCAACACTTTGATTTTTACATTTAAATCCTGCTGACTGTCATGACCACTGCATGTCCTCAGGACAAGTTTTAATTCTTGAAAAGAAGACATAAATTAATTTTTCTTAGCTTTTCTCTTACAAGTTTTATGAAAGTAATGTACTTTCAGGGACTGCAAATCCAGATTATGCTGTACTTAAAATATATTCCTTTAAAGTGTGAGAAAAATTTCCGGATGCTTTGGATTGCTTGCCCTCACTGCAGCACCTCCTCTCCTTCAACTGCTTCCTCATCTGTACATCCAGATCACTCGAGGTCTCATTGGTTATGTCAGTTCAGTATCAGGATTTCCTCAAAAAAACCACAAACAAAACGCAAGCCCAAAGCTTGAATAATGCATCATGGTTACATCCAGCAGGTTTGTAGTGTTTGCTGAGGTATCTTTATCTCTGTCTCAGGAAAAATGGCACTGAGCAGTGCAGCTCCAGAGCTCCTGCATGGCTCTCGGGGGTATCTCCATTGGGAATTGCTCAGCTCCAGGGGCCCAGCTGTGCTCTGGGCCAGGGGTGAGGGGGTGCGGATGTGCCACAGCCCGGGGCTGCCACTCACTCCATCCTGAGCGTGTGACAGAGTGAGCAGAGGATCAGGTGCTGTGAGCCTGCCTGCTGGGCTTGCTGGGGAGTGTTTTCACAGAGGTTTTGACTCACAGGAAGAGAATATTTTTCCCACGCTGTCTTCTCAGCATGCCTCCCTGTTATTTGGTCCTAGCATAGGAAAATATTTACCCTACGAAAGTACTTAATATGCTACTTAAAATGGCAAATATGTATTTTGTCAGCATCATTTGGGAATCGGTCCTTCCTTTAGCTACATGCCAAAACATGGGTGTAGTGATTAAGGTTCCCCCTGTGCTTTTAATTGAAACCAGAGATGCGGCTGCAATATAACTTTCACATCTGGAGTCTGGGCTTCTCCCAGGGGTATATTTGGATCCAGAGGCTTGCTTCAGACCATTACAGGGAAATGAGTCAGTCACAAAACCAGTATAAGAAATTCAGTGATACTTTAAAATGAGGGTTTGACCCTGTTTTCAAGAATGTTAGTTTCAATATTAAGATACTGTGTTTGGTGTTATTAAACCAATGCTAATATTTTAAAGCAGCAACAATGTCTGTCTCATGACATTAAAATAAGACATATCAGTAGTTTTGAAGTTGACATGTATTTTTTGAAACTTATTTTCAAGATACATGACAAGATAGAAAAGTAGATAATTTGTTTTTTTCTCAGAAAACAAAGGTAATTATTTTCTTCACCTCCTGGCTTGGTAGCTGTCTAATGTTGCAGATCACAATCTATTCAACTTGGAGCACAAAGGTAACACTTGATTGTGGTTTTTTGCGTCTTACAACACTTTATACAGAAAAAAAAAAGGTAGAAAGGTGAGGAAATTCCACATTATGTGGAGAGAAAGTTTTCTTGTAAGCAAGGTCTAGATCTTTATCTTGCTCTAAGCAGTCATATACTCATATAGGACAGTCACTGGGATGAGTTAAAACACTGAATTTGGATTTACTAAAATGTTTGAACTGTTAAAACAATGATTGATTAGTGTGATTTGTGTTATTTTATCATAGTTGCTTTACTGTCTTTTACTTTGTTAATCATTGCAATCCACCACTTTAGTAAGTTCTGTGGTGTGCTGTGATATTTCCTTATTATCAAAAGTATTCTGTGACTTACAGAAAATTTTGACACTACTTGTATTACAAATAGCCCTAAACAGAGCTCAGTCTGGTGGTGAGAACACTGGAACTGGGCTTACACAGCACACAATGGCAATTAGTGCTTTTGAGAAAAAAAATGGTGAAAGACTACTCTTAAAGGGCTCTGGGTTAAAGAAAGATCAGATCCAGGACTGACTTGAAAGAAAGAAGGGTGGAAATTTTGGGTGAACAATCAGAAAAGTTAATGCCTGGCAAAGCATATTCTTTTTGGGAGCTGGAGTAGAGTTTTAGCTTGCTGAATCTAAATGAGCCCCAATAAATTATTGTGAAGTCTACTGTTCCATATCATGTCTTATCCTGATCGATCTGTAGAGAGGATAACAACCTTTTCATCAGTTACTGCCTTTGTTCAGGTTGCAAAAATGTGTACTGTGAAAAAGCCTAGAATCTTTCAGGAAACAAAAGTACTACTTTGTAGAGTAAGAAAAGCCTACACAAGGGATGTAGTGATTTAGGATTGAGTGGTTACGTATATTAGGGGGTTTCTACACCTCAACTCCTTGGCTGTGCAATATCCAAACAAATTAATGCTGTGAAGGTATATGTACTCAGGACGTGTTTAAGCTAACAATGGAGTAACCAATGAAAGGTTACCTTATTTGTATGGGATTTAATAAGAATAATAAATACTTGCTTTGACTTCTTAAAATATGAGCTTATATATTGATGTGGACTTGAGGTGATTTCTTTTAGTAATTTAGAAACCTCCATAAGATCCATGGAAACAGACCAATCACCAGGGCTTTGATTTTGCCACTACCCACAGCACTTGAAGTAGAAAAAAATAAGATGCAGATATTGTACTTGATATTACTAAGACAAAATTATAAAATTTAGTTATTTTATTTTAGCTGTGTTTGTCAGCTGGTAGGCACAGCAGCTGAAACAGAAATGAGCTGCTACTGCACCCAGGGTGGATACTAACCTGTCTCACTAGGAGCTGGTTGTGTTTTGCCATAAAAGGAACAAGTCCTGCCTTGCTCTTTTCAGAGGCACTGATTGGCAAGGGGCAAAAGGCAGTGATTCCTGAACCCAACAGAGATCAGGGCTGAGTGGGAATAGCAAACCTCTTTCTTAAATGAAAGCAGAAGTTAACAGCTGCTTCTGTGGAGGGAAAGGCTTCCACACCATTCCTGCAAGTGATGCAATCACTGTTGTACTAGAAAGTTAGATTCAGTCAACCATATATTTTGACTGTCGCAAAACAAACTATTTTTTTTTTTATTCTTGCTCAACATGCAGCAGTTCACCTAGCAAAGTGAAAGGTACGATTTAAAATAAAAAAATGACCTATCATACCATATTCTGTCTTACTCTGAGTGGAGTACTGCTAGTTGTAAGAGAAAAGTATTTAATGTTGCTTTTAATTTTTGTGCCATATCCATAAATTAAGATTATAAACTACCTTTAGCTACTGTTGACAAGTGGCACTGCTTAGTTCTTATAAATGGCTGTGTTAATATTAGGGGTTGTACTGTGTGATTGATTAATTGATCTGTATTGCATGGCAGCGTCAAGAAATGTTTTAATAAAGGAAATATTCAGAAGCAGCTAGTACAAATAAACATACAGAAACACATTTTGACTGTGAGGCAAGTATAGATGTAAACTTAGAATGAAATGTTTGTACAAAGCATTTTGAGCACTGTTAAGTTATTCTGCAGCTATGACTATACTGTGTAAAGTCATCTTCATTTCCTGAGTGGCACAGTGCCATGGTGTATTCAGTTAGACACTAAATAAATTGGTTGCTTGTAGTTTGATCTCAGCATATTACTTAATTTTAATTTTCAATTTTGTTTCCCAAGGTATGACATCAATTAATATGGCAGAGATGGAGAATTCACATTAGACACTGCTGTTCCCCTGGGATGAGCTCTCAAACCATGTTTGGAGAGGAATTAAAACCAGAAACTTTTTTCATGTTCCTTTTTTTTTTTTTTGGCAAAAAAATATT